>JABXJD010002215.1:22500-58817 GCA_013375575.1 Percina caprodes | reverse complement strand
GTGGTCTGTTTAAATTATTAAAAAAAAATTGCAATGCATTCATGCTTGGAAGGAATATTCAAACTACAAATGTACACCTAGGTACAGCTACTGATCTAAGCAAAGCACACCCTCTTGTGTGGTATTGTTTAATAAAAATGCATATATCTGAAATATACTATAAAAGAGCACAGATACTTTTAAGGTGGGTCGGGCAGGTATAAGATCTACTTCAAGAAATGTCTTTCGGGCGGGTGAGGAGAGCAGCTAAAGCTAGTAATGGAAGTAAATCAGCATTGGCATGGTTTGGTTCAGTGTGGTCAAAAGTGCCAATGAAATAAAGTCCATCAAAACGTTCTTGTTACTGTGCAGATATGTTCTCAGCAGTCTATATCCTTTATATTCCACTTCCGGATTGCTCCGGTGCTGTAGGAAATTCCGCTGGATGTGTGTATTTTCTGTTTTCTTCTGCTTTCCTTGTGTTGGAATTTTAACTTTGGTGAATGTATGACGACTATGGTTAAGTGTTCCTCAGATCTCTGCAGTGTAGATTGAGACAGTTATGTAGACTGTCTGTCCAATCTGAGTTTTCTCTCACACGATGAGTTTTGCACTGCCCATGACGAATCTCATTGGTTTAAAGAATTAAACCAATGCACGCTACTCCAATCCTCAAATCCAACCTGCTTTTCAAAACTGGTGCATGCTGACTGCCATCTACTGTATGGGGAAGTATCTCATACAACCCTGCTTAAAAAATAAAAAAATCTGAACTTTTGAAAGGGAAGTGTCAGCTCCTGTAGTTTAAACAACAATGAATAATTCACATTTGTAAAATATCATGTTTTGGAATTGGCTGCAACAAAAAGCTCCTTTAAGAGCAGACTCAGCCAAGACGAAATCAGGACCAGATTCCTGTAGAGAGAGAGAATTAAGAGCAAAGAAAGACAGGACTGTAAGGAACCAGACTGAAAGCAGCCGTGGGTTGAGTTCAACGGTAACCTTTAGTTTCACTCTGTTTCTCTAGTGCTGATTACCCAGCCTCACTGAGACATTAGCCTGCAATCAAAGCATTGCCACCCGACGATCTCTCCAATCATCTTTCTTCCATTTCTGAATTATGCAAATTCACTCTTTCATTAAGTGGCCAACATAAACAAATTACTTTCTGTTAACTATTCAGCTGCCGGAAGTATAAGGATGTGATGCCACATAGCTGGTCTGATGTAGACTTCAAAGGTTTGTAATTTGCTCATGGACATAGATTCACTGCAGTTACAGTGGATTCAAATGGTGACCCAGTTTCACAGCATAAGTATCAAAACATCCATAGAAACCTCTCAAACGGCTACTTCTCCACTGGCCATTCGTATGCTCATTTTCACCACATGGCTAAACATGTTTCTGTTTCTAATCTTCACTTCAGAAGCACTCTACCCTAGTAAAGTCATGCCCTTTTTCTTTATTGGAAATGCAGTGTCAGACTAGCCGATTGAGCTGTGACACTATTTCCATGCCTTAGCTCTGTCATTTATTGCGTTATCATGGGTCTGACAAAGCTGACTTTGAGTAGCTAAAGTTAGATGCTGCAGAGCTGTCATATCGCTGCTGTTGTCTCGAGACAGACGCATCCGTGTCACACTTAAATCTCTGATGTATTTGTCATTCAGCGTTGCTCTCCAGTATGGTGTATGTGTTGATGGCTGCAGTGTTTTAACTATACCGTGGCCTTTGGGGGAGCCCACTTATTTCTTTTACCGGGGGTGGGGGGGTTGCTTGTGATTTACAAAAGATAGAGAACAGCCACAAACGTAAGCACTATACAGGATTAACCCTATTTTATCGACAGGAATTGATAGGTCAAACAGCAAACAGACACCCACAAATAGTCTATAAACAAAGCATCAGGCTATCTTTGAGATTTCACACAAACGGTTAAAGTTACTCAGAATACCAAAGAATACCATAATTCCTCCGTTTAATTAGGTCTAAGCGATGCAACCAGCCAGAGAGACCAGAGAGGACATTATTTCTTCAGCTTTTTGTGTTGTCACCCCGGCGGGAGGTGTGCTAACAAGGCTTGCAGCAGGTGAATCAGTCATGCTATTAACGTCATCGCTACACAATTTCTTAGTAAAACCAAAATTAATTAAACTGCCTTGTTTTCTTTTTGCCATGGCTATGTGATGCTAACTGCAGAATAGATTTCAAGCACTTTGCGCGCTGAGTAATGGTCTCCAAACTTTATGTATTTTATGTCCTAAATAAGAGTTGAATTTGTACCGCAGCAACACCATGCCTTGATGCTCATGACAATAGTATGTATAGTTATTTTTACTCAAGTCAATTAGGTTAAAATTGCCGTCATGCATAAATGAATGATATTTTTACAATATTACACATAATCCATAATGAACACATTGCACAAAACTAAAATTGCACGTCAAAATGACACATTGTCAATATTTTTAGAGAGACAGCCCAAAAGTTCATAAATCACGTTTTCAGGGAAGCCCATGTCTTATTAAGCGGAGTCAAGCGTCCCCTTGCTCCCCCGTTGTTCGCACCCTGGATGGATGCATCTGCAGCTGAGTAAGACCTACTTAACAAAAGACGACCCAGCGAGGCAAACTTTAGGTTCCCTACTTAGACTTATCTTTAGTAATCCTTTTGGGATGACTCCCGTGAGGAAATTGAAAGAAGCAGTTTTAGCAAGAAAAAAAGACAGTATAAAGACAACAAAATAACAATAATAATAATAATATTAACAATAACAACATTTGTCAAATAAACAAAGAAAAGACCATAAATTGTTATTAAAGTGTCATTGTTGAGTCCAGTGTTAAAGTGATAAAGTGACCAGGTGTGAATTTAAGTCCAGGTGTGCATGTATGTGTACTGTATGTATGTACGTATGTATGTATGTGTGTGTATGTGTGTGTATTTATTGTCCTCTCTGCCCTATTTCCTCCTCCCCCCTAGTGAGGAGTTGTAAAGTCTGATGGCATGAGGGACAAAAAAAGTCCTTGAGTCTGTTGGTCTGACACTTGGGTAGGAGCAGCCTTCCACTGAACAGGCTCCTCTGGGTGCTGATGACGGTGTGCAGGGGGTGGCTGGTTTTTTCAGTAATGTCCAGCAGTTTGTCCAGTGTCCTCCTCTCTGCCACCGTCACCAGTGAGTCCAGCTTCATGCCGACTACAGAGCCAGCCCACCTGATCAGTTTATCCAGCCTGTGGGTGTCCTTCTTCGATATGCTGCCCCCCCCAGCACACCACAGTGTAGAAGAGGACACTGGTGACCACAGACTGGTAAAACATCCACAGCAATTTGCTGCAGATGTTAAAGGACCGCAGTCTCCTCAGGAAGTACAGCCTGCTCTGTGTCTTCCTGTACAGGTGGCTGGTGTGTGTTGTCCTGTCCAGTTTGCTGTCCAGCCACAGCCCGAGGTATTTGTATGATTCAACTGCCTCCACCAGCACTGTGCCCTGGGGGGCTGCTGACCACAGTGTCAGACATGACGTCCTTCAGCCTGACGTACTGTGGCCTGTTGGTGAGGAAGTCTCTGATCCAGTCTACCAGATAGGGGTCCACTCCCATCCTGATTAATTTGTCCTGGAGTATAGGGGGCCGGATGGTATTGAAGGCACTGGAGAAGTCCAAGAAGAGGACCCTCCCTGGGCCGTTCCCTTATCCAGATGGGAGTGGACCCAGTGTAGCAGGTAGAGGATGGCGTCCTCCACACCAACATCTGGCTGGTACGCAAACTGCAGGCAGTCCTGGGCGTGCTGTACCTGGGGTCTGAGGAGGCTGAGGAAGAGCCGCTCCAACGTCTTCATCAGGTGTGAAGTGAGCGCTACCGGTAGGAAGTCATTCAGCTCGCTGGGCCTGTTCTTCTTGGGAAATGGAACGATGCAGGATGTCTTCCAAAGGGTGGGCACTCTCCCTAGCTGCAGGCTAAGGTTGAAGATCCGTTGGAGCGGCTCCCAGTTCTGCAGCGCAGGTCTTCAGCAGTCTCGACACACTTTATCCGGGCCTGCTGCTTTCCTGGGCCGGAGCTTCCTCAGCTGTTGTCTGACCTGGTCTGTGGTGATGTGGGGCGGGATTGTATTGAGGAAGAGAGGGGTATTGTGGTGTTGAGGGGGAAGTGTGTAGCGGGGTATTGTGATGTGGAGGGAAGACTGGGTGAAGACTGGGGTAAGGTGGTGTCATACCCCAGCATGCCACCCTGGAGGAGCATCAGTAGCCTATTCTTCGTACAGTACTCTGTACAGTACAGTCATACTGTAGGTTTCCAAGGATGAAGTCTCAGGTCCCAGCCCATACTCTCACCATAAACAGTATAATGGTGGAACCAAAACCTCTGTTTGGCTGCCAGACATGCATCCAGCTCGGGGAGTTGAACTACCATCACCCAAACAATATTAAAAAAGGAGGATTAAGATTTTTGTTGTCAAGATATTTTATTCAGGGAGAAAGTTGCATCGACAATTTAACAGGCAGACTGACCAGCCGCTGCAACAATGACTTACAGAGCAAAAACGTCCTAATTGTTAAGGCAGACCTTTAGCCGTTCTATTTGTTTTCTTAGTCAGTTTTCACAGGGAAGCAACTGAAAGGACAGAAGAGACAAAAGAAGGGGAGTTTAGTACAGGATGTGTGCCTTTGTCCAGTGGCCAAAACAACACCCTGATTAACAGTTAACCTTTAACACTAAAGCAAAGTCAAACAGCAAAATATTGGGTAAATGTGTGAGTCCGGCTAGGTGCCAGACAGCTTTGATAACACTCAGGTTCCATTTAAACTCTGAGCCAGGCTGTGGAAGAAAGGTCACAGCACACACACCCTCCCACTTTGTCACACATACAGTACAACTGTGTAACATTGTGGGCAAAAGGGTTTGAAAAGTGAGAGGGCAGGAAGTGTACCTGATACATGTATCTCAATTGTTGCACTTTTACTGTTTAACAGATTTTTGAATTATACTGCCTGTGATTTTAACGTCTGTGAGAGCTTATTCACCAGCCAGTGTTCTCGTCCAGGCCTCCAAAGCTGCAGTTAAGTGCTGGCAAACACACTGATGATGTGATTTTATTATTTTTCATAACCAGATGGAGACACAGCTGGCTCCTGGACACAACAGCCTTATTAAACGCATTTTATTACTCTTGCTTCGCAAGTTATGAAACATCTCATTAGCTTAAATATCAATGCTTGGGTCGTTATATCACGCATACATGGGACATAGTCTGGCACACATTCATCTGCGGAACTGCCATTGTTTTCATGGCACGGCACAAACCCAAGACTGAGGTTTAAGTGAATTGTCTTTTGGCTTAAAATGACACATAAAAATTTAAGAAGAAAATGTACAGTAAGAGGGAATCATTTTGCTAACACCAATGACCAGATTATCCCATTAAAAAACTCATTCCACAGACGTGAACACTCACTATTAAGTAGATACTGACTGTCGTGATTGCTTTTGTATCAGAACTACAATTTGAAGAAGTCTAATTTGAAATCACAAGAGCTGCAATGTTAATCATAATTTGTGTGTGTGTGTGTGTGTGTGTGTGTGTGTGTGTGTGTGTGTGTGTGTGTGTGTGTGTGTGTGTGTATTTCAGGCCTGTGTGTCCAACTGGGGAACAATAAACATTATAAATTATAATTATAAATTATTATCTTAAGCTAAATCACCTTAAAAGCTTTCGGTGAAAATTCATAAATTCAGGGCCACTTTTGAATGTAATGATTATACTTGGGTATTATTGAGTAATGTCAATCATCTCTTAACACATTATCCTGAGACATGTAGGTTAAATTGGTCAACTTTTTCAGTAGAATGCTAGCCATGATATTTTTTCTAAGTTCACAAAGAACTGTGGGAGCACCTTCACAACAAGCAACCGCATTACTTACGTATCTGATTCTATTCCTGCAGAAACATGGGAAATGTGTGACTGGGCTTTTGTATTGATTGCGGTAACTGTTTCAGTGGATATTTCAAAAGGATGAACATCCTGATTATGAAGTAGAAAGGTGACTGTTGGCTAGCAGCTCCTATGAGACATCAGGGCTGTCTGCAACAGTACCACAGCTTGACTCTCCTACCAGGTGCTTGATTGGAGTTAATTACATTCACCTGGCATTGAAGAAGCAGTCCCTGATTAAATTTCCACACTAAAAACTCAATATTCCTGAAAGGATTTGAGTATTTCATCATCATCATCATTATTATTATTATGACAGGTTAAGACAGGAAAGAGGAGAGAGAGGGGATGAAATGCAGCAAAGGGTCAAGGGTCGGAATCGAACCCCAGCTGCTGCGCTGAGGACTGAGCATTAAGCATGATATATGCTTTTGCATTAAGTCTATGCCGTGGCTACGTACATACGTAGGTACGTGGAGGCATGGGCCGTGACCTGACTTGCACTTCAAGAAATGTAACTACACGTTGCTCGGCTTTGGCTTGGTAGCGTTGTATTTCCCCAGACTCATTTCCTAGTTCTCCTTCTTCATAAAAGGCATAACATCAAGGAGAGGGTTAACTTGTTCTGCTACAGATTTCCCACAGTGGTCAGAAAGCATAAAGGAGACACTTGGTTTTTCCCACTATGACTCCAGAGTCGGCACTTTCTCTGAAATTAATCACCGTTACTTTCTCACTCGCTCGCTCTACCACACACTCCCCACACGCACACACATGCCTGCCCTGCTATTTTCTTAAAAGAGAATGACGCAGACACCAAGTATGAACTTCAGGTCATTTACGTAGGCTACGACAAAAGCTCTGCGTGGAGCCTCCGCAGGACCAAAAATCACGCTTTAGTACATGGGATCTCATGCTAAACCAGGTGAGCTACCAGGGCATCCTCACAATAAACAACTTCAGAGCTAAACAGCAGCACAGCAGAGCTAATTAATATTGAGGTGGTTGCATACAACCACCGAAGACTCAAACTTTGGAATTAGCCTTAAAGTCAGATGCAGGTTAAATACAATCACGTGATGCTAAGCTAAGGTGAGTGGAAGAAGAGAAGGTGATGAAGACGACAATGGTTAATTCAGCTCTCTCTCTAATGTCACAGCCCTGCTGTTATACTGGGACGAAAATGGGAGACAGAAAATTAGTCAAACAAATAGATGGGAGTGGATGAGTGAAAATGCGTGGAGACAAAAAGCACACTAAGCAGAGGGGTGGTTACCCTCCGCTACCTGCTTTCTCACTGCTGATGAGGAGACACCCCTATAGTCCACACCTAATATGCTAATTATTTCTTATCCCGAATTTCCCTACAGTGAACGTCATCAACTCAAGACAATCTCTGCTGCAGCCAACTATGTGATTCACTGTAGGCCGACATACTTGTATTTTCTTTTCCATTCCTCTCATGCTCCTTTTCTTCTCTGTCTTTCCTTCTGACTTTATTTCTTGTGCTTGCTTTCTCTTTGTTTGACAATTGAACACTTTAAAGTGACACTGACGTTTCAGTTCAGTGAGATCAGCAGTTTATTATGCACACACACACACACACAAGTTCTGCTGGCCACTGACCATTTCAGACCAGAGGCTTAGGTTTGGTTTGACTGAGAGGTGTGACTTCAAAAATCCCTGGTGGGGCCGCTATAAGTGACTGAGGCACAGCGAGAGAGATGGGGGTCAGAGGAGGCAGAGATGAGGAAACAGGGAGCTAGAGGAAGAAAGGAAAGAACATTGTGGTGCAGACCATTCCTTTTCTGCTGCCTACAGTTGTGCTAAAATGAATACACAATACCATAATCCTTCCATCATTAGGCCTTATTACTGTTTTTACGTGTTGGACACTAAAAGGCTGGTTTGGTAGAAGAAAGAGATGATATGGGTGTACAAATAAAATTTAGTTGCTGGATGATGTTATTGGCTAAAAAGGAGTGCGATATCTGGGAATGATATTGGGAAATGATGGTGGAGACTTCAACAGAGGACGACCCCAGGCAACTTCTTTAGATTAAAAGGCAGCGTTATTTAAGATATAAAACAAACTCTTAAGAGGGAGATAACCGTGGGTACACACACGAGTGTGTGTAAACAAAGTGTCTCACTCATCTTTTATATATATACCTTTCAGTCTGTTTATTTCTGTGGGACTGTTACCTTTAAACTACTCCTTACATTGCTAATAGAGCAAGTTATTTTTAAAAAGTAAATAGTTACAATTACTTGTTCCAAAAAGTAACTGAATTAGATAATCAGTTACAAATTATAAAAGTAACTAGCAACAAGACAGTATGCGTTACTTTTCATTTCATTAAATGTTTGTGCGTGTTCAATTATTTGATAAATGTGTGTGTGTGTGTGTGTGTGTGTGTGTGTGTGTGTGTGTGTGTGTGAGAAGTGAGAGTGACAGCGTTTAGCTTCGGAGCAAGTAGCCATTCTAGAGTCATAGTGAGAGAAACAAAGTGTCTCCCCTGTGTTTTCTGACCACGGTCGGAAATCTTTAGCAGAAAAAGTTACCCCTCTCCTTGATTTCATAACGCCATACCCGTCTCTCGTTGACCGACTCGTTTGTGTTGTTCGTAGTGCGTCCGACTATACGTGCTTTCAAACACCCGCCCAACTCTACCTCTGATTGGCTTACCATGAAATTTTACTCAGCCAATGGTCAGCATTTATGCGCTTGTCTCATGCACGGCCCACTAACCAAGGAAGAAAAAAAGTATTTGCCTCTCGGCTCAGAGATCTAGTTGGTCTGAAGAAAAAAAAACAGCTTCAATTAAAGTAACGCGCTGCATTTGTCGGCAGTACCTGTAATGGTGTTCTTAAGATGGTAAGAGTAATCAATTACTAGTTACTGGAAAAAAAGTAACGCTGTTTTTTTATAACGCTGTTATTCCCATCATTGGTTACCTCAAACTAATCCTTCTGTGGAAGACCCTTAGAATAGATGAACTACATTTGAAAACCTTTAAGGTTAAACATTCCGCCTATCAGAGTGTTTAATTCAACAGTAGTCAAGTTTCCATCCATATGTAGCGCAAAATGAAACCAAATTTCCAGATAATCTGCCAAAGAAAATGCGCTAACACTTTACTTGAAGGTTTTTATACATACAGGCATCAAACTGGCTTTCACACACAAAAATGTTAAGTCCACTGCCATCAACACCACCACAAACATTTAGGAACAGACACTGTTGACTCAGACACTGATGACAGAACACATAGATAGGAAAGCAGAAAGATGTGTGAAATGTACAAATGGACCTAGACGTAATGTGCCAAAGCTGGAAACACAATGAAAACAACACAAATAATCCTCTACATAACACCATTGACCCAGGAGAGTAGCCTACAGTGTAACGGGTTGCAGTGAGTCAGTATGCCGGTTCAACAGAAAAAAGACATTTCTTTTGTGAAATTGAAATGATTCAAATGTGCTTCATAGGAAAACATCTGGATTTGTAACTCATTTCATTCAGTTAGCAAACTGTGGAATAGACAGTTATGGTGAATGATGATGAGCCAGTTTTAGATTTTAGGCAGTGAATGGTTAATAGGTTCTGGCAATACGTGTATGGATGAAATAGTGTGCAGGTGTATGTGTGTATGTGTGTGTGTGTGTGTGGCAGCTCACTGACAGTGCAGTTTATCAACCACGCTAAATTAGACAGGACATTCAATCACTAAACAGACACACACACACACACCATAACATGGTCGTGAAAGACCAGCTGTTTCCTTTTCACAGTGACAGTCTTGTCAGTGTGAGGTGGCATGCAGGTACACACACAATAAAAGTCTGGCTTATGACATATTTATGTAGGTCAGTAACTAACTAACCAGCTGACTCACTGCTGCCAGTTTGTGTGTGAGAGTAATTGAGTGTGATAGAGAAAGAGTTTGAACCTGTGTCACACACACACTTTAGAGACCATCTGCTTTTCTCAAACTGACAGATTTGAAGATGTATGTTGTGAACACACACACACACACACACACACACAAAACACAGTGAACTGACGACAACTAACATTGAAAAATAATTAGTACATCATTTTCTTGTTGACTTGGTTGAATAATTCAAAATCTACGTGACTGAATCCATCCACTAACTGACTGCTTGTCGTGCACACTGAATATGTTTTGTGTCGATGTATGCTGTAGTGTTTGTCAGCGGCGGAAAAAAGGGTCTGTGCACCAGGCGCATGGTTCAAAAGGGTTGTACTGGGTGTATTGTAGTGTCTTAATAAATTCATAGGTATATTTTGGGCGTAACATGCAAAAAAACAGTGTCATCTTTCGTTCCCTTTAAAACCCAGGCACGTTGGTACCTTGGCGCATTATTATAATGGCAGATTATATTTTATTTGTCATCTTTTGCATGCGTGTGTGTGTGCTGCTGTGCTTTCCTGCATGTGTGTAACAAGCATAGTGTGCGCGTGATGTGCATAAGCCCGGTCGCATTTGACTTATTTGCTGTTAAAATAAAAAATTAAATGATGCACTATTGACTTTAGGCCAGGTTTTTGTTGGTCAATGGCGCAATCACTTCCCGCTGCTTCAAGATAGCAATATTGTAAAATTGAGGTCACTCAACAAACACTACTATATTTTGACAAAATTTTAAAACACCATTTGTGAAAATGACATGCATACACTGCTGTTTACTGATCACTTTGTCTTATTACAGCCAAACCCACAAATTTGGTTGATGTAATGTTTTCCTTTGTGTTGCCAGACAGCTGAGCAAGCAAAAAATGGCAATTTAATCTCAGATCATAGTCAGTATTCATGACAAAAAAACAAAATAAGGCTTATTAACGTCTACATTCATGTGTGATCTGCTTACTTTTAAATTAAGTAATTGCAGAACCCACCAGGCTTACATCACTGTTTTCCAAACGATTGGTTTTGCCTGTCCACACGAATATATACAGTATATTTTATACCCATGTACCTATTATATCTATTACATTACCTATATCCCTTATACCTATATTTTCAGATTCTTCCACTGTGGAGACTTATCAAAAAGTCCACTCGTTAGGCACACACAGTCTATAATATTAGAAGTTTCAGACAGCAGCCAATCTTAAAAGTTTGCTGCTGACTGGCCCAACCAGCAGGAGGCCTAAACACTGCCTGTTAGACACACATGACGGAGGACCAATGTGTGTGTGATTGCCCTGATACTCAAGGATAAAACTCCAAGGGGCAAGATAAATGTTACTGAGTGTGCGTGTGGGTGGTGGTTGTTTTTATTGCATTGAGTTTCATCACGTTTGACTGTGAGAAACTTGGGTGTCATTACATGGAGTAATTTCCTGTAGGTTGCTGACAGAAGTCACACATTGAACCATCATGTCAACAATATCTCCATGGCAACTGCCAAAACTAAAGCAATACACCTGAGAGAGGTGGTCCTTAATTTGGATTGGTGGGATCAGAGAGAAAAGGAAAGAAACACAGAGGCTGACATGAAGTGAAAGAAAAAATATGACTTCAAAGTGAAGAAAGATGGCTGGCAGAGACTATATATTATATATATATATACACACACACACATACACACATACATACATACATATATATATATACACATACATACATATATACACACACACACACACACATACAGTGGGGCTCGAATGTATGGGCACCCCATTTAAAAAATGTTATTAATGTGCATAAAGAAGGCAAGAAAAGATGGAAAAATCTCCAAAAGGCGTCAAATGACAGATTAGACGTTCGTGTCATAGTTAAACTATGACTTATATCAAAAGTTAGATTTATTTCCATCATTTACACTTTCAAAATACCAGAAAACAAAAAAATGGCATCTGCAAAAGTGTGGGTACCCTAACATAATTGAAAATCTATGGATAGACCTTAAAAGAGCAGTGTGTGACAGACATCCCAGAAATGTCAAAGAACTGGAAGACTTTTGTAAGGAAGAATGGGCGAAGATACCTCAAACAACAATTGAAAGACTCTTGGCTGGCTACAAGAAGCGTTTCCAAGCTGTGATACTTGCCAAAGGAGGCAGTACAAGGTATAAACTCTGCAGGGTGCCAATACTTTTGCAGACGCCATTTTTTGTTTTCTGTTATTTTGAAAGCGTGAATGATGGAAATAAAATCAAAATTTTTGTGACATATACAAATGTCTAATCTGTCATTTGATGCCTTTTGGAAATTTTTCCATCTTTGTCTTGGCTTCTTCATGCACATTAATACAAAATTTTACCTGGGGTGCCCAAACATTCGTTCCCCGCTATACATACACAGTAGTTTGTGTCATCATACTTGAGCCCTCATCTGCTGCAACATTACACTTTGATACTTTCCATTTTAACACTCAGTCAAACACTTTCCACAATCTATATTTATAAGCAAACTCAGCCACAGACACGCTGAAAAATACACATCTACCGGTCATTAATCAAGAGCTGAGATGTAAAATTGTATTAAATTTAAACTAATGAAAATATGTACCAGTTTGGTGGGATCATTTGTTTCCAAAGCAAAGAGTCAGTTGTTTTGAGAATTTTCTTGAACTCGCCATCATTTAAAAACTAGTTCAGTGTTTTTTTTATTTTTTAAATCTGTCATTTGCTTGAAATGGGCCACCTCCTCTTTCCACATGCATAATTTTAATTTTATTTTCTTTGTCAGGATGTAAATTTCTCTTTTCACCTCTATTTCTTCTTCTCCTTTTGCTTTTATATTCTCCAAAAAGGAATTTAATCTGATATGCAAAAAGGAGCAACAAAAGACAAATTGAAATGTCATTTGTTATTCATCAGCAAAGGGAGGTGATATCTGTGTCTGCGCACGAGTGTCTATTGAGAAATGAGTGGTGACAGTATAAGCTATACAAGGCCTTTAGACTTATTTTCTGATACAGATTTGCATATTACAAAACCCAAAACCACGTCCACAAGAAATTCCATTTTCCAGAAATTAATACATATGCATTTATGTTTCAGTCTAATGAAATTACAGAATACGGAGATAAACCTCTAATGTATAATATTCAAATATCAGGACACCTCATGGTTTATCACTAACCTAACCAACAAATTGCTTTTGTTGTATTCATGGCCAGTGTTGTCAAGATCAGTCTTGGTCTTACCACCGGTCTCAATATTACTTTTTGAAGGTCCATAGATCGCTACCCACTCCTACCCATCCGATTACCATTACCAGGCACGATGGGTTGGAATTCGAAAAAGTGGTATGTACAAATGGTGTCTGGTTAGACGGTTCCCTCTCCTTCCTCCACCACATAGACCACTTTCAATCTAAAGTCTAGGCTTGGCTTCCTATTCCACAACAGGGCCTCCTTCACTCATGCTGCCAAACTTGCCTCGGTGAAAATGACAATATTACCAATTCTTGACTTCAGCGATGTCATTTACAGAACTGCCTCAAATTTTCTCCTGACAGAAACGGTGTCTACCACAGTGCCATACGTTTTGTGACCAGAGCCCCTTCCAACACCCACCACTTCAGCCTCTATGCATTATTCAGCTGGTCCTCGACTCACTGGAACTCACGGCTGTCTACCACAGTGCTTATATATCCTTGGTCACCCTTAAAGCCAACACTTCTTATGGCCACCACTCCTTCCGTCTCAGATGAAGATGACTGGATTTTATTTCAAGCCTAAACCTGCTGGGATATTGCTACATTGCCTGAATTAGGTGTCAAAAATGATATGATGTAAAAGTCCCTGCTTCAAATGCAACCACTAACTTGACTCATTTCTAATTTGTTACTCCCCTCTCCCCACCCCCTTCACATGCACTCCCAAGAAAGTAATTTGCGGGAGACAGGAGAAGCTCTGGCTTGCCGGCACTGGTCTCGTCTCAATACACGCTGGTCTTGGTCATGGTTTAAGATGGTAATGGCATGTGTAGTATAGTTAAAATTACTGTTTGGGGGCTCATTCCTTAAATATGCTATGATGAAGTAACTATTGAATAAGACCAGTGGAAAGTGTCATTTTCTCTGGAAATATATTCAGTAAGTATTTGAAAAGCCTTCAAGTAAAAACACACACGAGAGGATATGTCTCAATTTAAGTCAAGTTTTTGAGGTCAAGGTGTGAAATCACAGACTGGAGAGTTATTGAATAAAACTACAAAAGGAAAAGAGAGGGTCAGAGGATGAAGGAAAAAAAAAAAAGGGAGAAATGCACAATGGCAAATCTACATGTTAGACAAGATCCCTGTCTGGGCCTGGCTTCATATGTGATGTTTTATTTGACTGATATGTTAATTACTTTTTTTTCCCCTGACATTAAAGGAACAGTCAATGTGTACTGACTTTTATTTTAATACGTTTTTTTGTACTCCACTTCAGGTTCTCTGCTCCACCCTGAAACAAACGCACATAATACAGTTGCTTTGACATTTAAGCACTGTCCCTTTGCAAGTCTCAAGGTGCAAATGTCACTTTGACAGCCCGGTTTAAATTAAGGTTAATGCATTTCCACTCATGATCCTCTCAGCCTGGACGAGGAGGCTCCAGGCTCAGGGGGAGGAAGATTTCCCTCTGCTAAATTAACATCACAGCAATGGAAGCAATAGATTCATTTTAGAATAGAGAGCACTTGCAATTTATTAATCCCAGGTGCAGACCCCCACTGTTTGCAAATAATTCAAGATAAATCAATTAAAGCCAAGGGTCCACACTCTCACTATATGTATTAAGATGGACAAATTGTAAACTGCATATAATTAGCAACAATACTCTCCTTCTTCCGGTCTATCCACTGCTGAATATTAAAAAAAAAAAAAAAAAAAAAAAAAAGGGAAAAGCCCCAAAAAATAAATTTTTACAAAAAACAATTAGTAACAATAGGGCTAAAGTGTATCCCAAAACACTGAGCATGCAGACACTGTCTTGTCATCTAGGGCTTATTAAATCACTGATTTAATGTGTGTATAAGTGACAACAACACAAAAGTATCAACTGGAGAGAAGTTAAAAACATGTTACTTACTCCCACAATAATTAGTTTAATATAATTGTTTTATTAGCAATCCAGTAGTTTGACTGTACATTCACATAATATTATTGCCTTTATTTAAAAAGATATTCTGACTAAGCCTTTTACATGGCTAATGAAATTAAACATTCCACTATTATTCCCGTTTACATAGTATAACCATGCAAAATGTTCCATTTTTCCAGCAATGGTGCACTTGTTGGATCGTGCGAAGACAGCGTCCCTCTTTATTCCTTCAACCAGCTTCTTGAAAAGGTCGGCATCGCGATGTGTGTGCATAGCCAAAAACCTGTTGACATCCCAGTGTTTGATAATGTTTCAAAAGCAGCTGTGTTTCTTCTTATCGGGTCTGCAGCCTTGCAAAGTAAACAGGCAAGAGGCCGTAAACTGCGGTAAAAATCCTGATTGAGACACATAACCAATGCGCATGTCCAAAGAGTGCCTCCAAAACCTGAATACCAGAGTATTCTACATCTTAATTGGAAAATGCTATATTTGAGAAAAGTCCTTATTGGGAATTTTCTAACCGGAATATGCCATTTACACCACCTGTATTAAATTTGCAATAATAGTGTGCATGTAAACACTTATTGACTCACTCACACTGCACAATGTGGCCTGACAAGAGTTGCCACATCTACCGCAGTCCCGTTCCACCCCTGCCATTAAGGGCCGATCCTCATTATTGCAGAGGGCCAGCTGCTCAGCAGGAACGTACTGTTGTGTAGGCGGATGGCCTCCCATGTTCTTCATTTCAATTTTTTCCTGTTTGCTGCGAGCAATATAAAAGCCAATTCATTGTGCTTTTGTTTACAGATCACATTCTACAGCAGAGCCTGATTCAAGCACTTAAGCGTTGCATTTGTTGTACTTATGAAAGTAAGCCTACTTACCGCTTTGAATTATGTTTGAATTTGCTTTGAAGTCAGTTCAACACCGCCTGGGTTGCAGCTGAAAGAATAAAGGTAAAATTGTCACACACACCAAAGGAACACATCTATTACCATCTATGTCATTGCTATAATAGAATACAACATGCAAGTATAGTCAGATCTATTGGTATTGTAAGCCTATTGAACTTATACTCCCACAGTTGGCAATTTTCTGTCAACTTTCTTTCGTGCATTGGGCTGCTGCAACTGTGTTGCTTTTAGCCTGGATTATGTTTGAGTTCTTTGTATTTTTCTAATAAAGTATGCTCCTCATTTGTAAAATAAACCACTCCGTTACCGGTAGAGTTAGGATTAGTAAAGTCATGAGACCAAGACATATACTGGATATGTTGAATTTGCTCCAAGGTACAGGACTCAGAAAAACGATAAAGTTTGTTGCAGGAGTTACTGCAGCAGGAGATGACCAAGTACAATTCTGTGGGTTGATGAGCTGATTGTAACCAGGTGTGTGTGGTGTGCTGGAGAGGTGATGAGCTGATTGTAACCAGGTGTGTGTGGTGTGCTGGAGAGGTGATGAGCTGATTGTAACCAGGTGTGTGTGGTGTGCTGGAGAGGTGATGAGCTGATTGTAACCAGGTGTGTGTGGTGTGCTGGAGAGGTGATGAGCTGATTGTAACCAGGTGTGTGTGGTGTGCTGGAGAGGTGATGAGCTGATTGTAACCAGGTGTGTGTGGTGTGCTGGAGCGGTGATGAGCTGATTGTAACCAGGTGTGTGTGGTGTGCTGGAGAGGTGATGAGCTGATTGTAGCCAGGTGTGTGTGGTGTTCTGGAGAGGTGATGAGCTGATTGGCAGCAGGTGTGTTGGTAGGTTGGGTCCAGGTTAACAGCAGGACAGGAACGACACAAAGCCTAATCCACACACAATTTTGAAAACAGGGTTTTTCCCTCCTTCGTTATGAAAAAAATAAAGAACGATGACACGTGTCCTCGCAAGCACACAAAAATCTTTGTCCAGACTAAAACACAAGTGAAGAGCAAGCCAAAAACGGGGGATAAAAACAATGACGCGTAGAATAAGAAAAGAAAGAAAAGTAACAAGCTCATTGTAGCCTAATGTAGCAGAGTAAGAGTACAGTTTCTTCTTCACAAATCTACTCAAGTAAAAAGTATAGTGATTTAAAACTACTCCTAGAAGTATAATTTTTTCAAAAACTTACTCAAGTAAATGTAACTCGTTACTACCCACGTCTGTATATAGCTGCAATGAACGAGCCAATATCAGCGCAAATCAAACAAATCAATAAATGTCATCTTGTGAAGAATATTGTGATAATTCCCCTATTCATTTGGGACACCTGACAAAATGAGATGAAAGTGCACACTCCGACGTTAAAAGCCAAAAACCCTTCCCTTTCTTCATGTCTACACTAAAAAGCAGAGTTTCTGGAAAACTTCACGCTGGAAGGAGTTTTCCAAAAAGATCAATTTTCAGTACAATACATAGTTCGAATATCAACAAAAGGCCGAAACACATAGAAAAGGCTAGGCTACGCTAAAAAAGACATGCAAGTGTGGACAAGGCCACAGAGAGACAAATGGGGAAATGGAAAACACAGTGAGTGGGAAACACAAGGGAGAGACAGAAAAGTTAAATTAACATAGAGTAATAAAAAGATAATGTACCTTGATTGTGCCCTGCATCTCCAACCTGCTCCAGTATGTCACTGACATACCCATTATCTGGAAAAAACAATCTCATTTAATAATTGCCATCCAGCTCACCTTGCAGGGTTACTGAAGCTGCAAACCCATTGCCCCTGAATCATTTTACAATATCATTCCTCTTCCCTCTGTATCAAAGCCAACAATGGCAGTTTAATTAGTCCCAGAGCTGGCCAGTTCTCCCTATCACGATCGTTCTGTATCCTTTTCCCTTTTCATCCCTCTCTGTGACAGTGTCTCTGTCTCTTTCTTCCTGTATCCTTGTCTGTCTCATCTATCCTGATACAATACAGTAAGTCTGTGAACTTGGCAGTCAGGTCCACTTTTATGCTGATTTCATAATGCATTCTCTCATTCTGCTGCTACACATCTGCTCAAAGAGCGAGTGTGCGGCAACAGAGACACCAGTGGTGAGCGCAACCTATTCAAGCACTGAGACAAATGAACTGTCATTGTTGGCTTTGAAACGGAGGTGAAGGGAAATTATGTTGAAAAGGATTCTTGAGGAATGGAGGCTGAAATGTGAAAAGCTGTGAGCACAGTCGGAGACAGGAGGTGAGATAGACAGCTTCAAAGAAAATACAACCATTAATCTGCCTCAATAGGGTTTAATCTACTTTACTGTGCTATTTATTATGATCCAAGTGTCATTTACACCTTTTTGCAAGAGACATAACAGCAGCAGAACCTTATTAGATTGTCCACTTGCTCACAGTGGCATTTGTGAGTTTCAGAAAGTACACTTTGTCCTTCAACAGTGACATATTTACCATCTGTGACTGTAATGCTGGTATTGTTTTCACCTTCTGTTTGTGTGTGTGTGTGTGTGTGTGTGTGTGTGTGTGTGTGTGTGTGTGTCATCAGGGCAAAATGTGCCCCTGGAGACACCTACATTAGCAGGAACTACCACAGAGGCAGTTTTGAGTACTTTTACAGGTGTTTGTATTTTTGTCATTCTGTGGCTAGATTTTGTCACCGTGATAATATCGTAACCATGCAAGATGCAGTGGTGTAGTAAAAATGGTTGTGGTCATAGCAAGGGCTCCGGAAGTATGGTAGTAGGAAATTATCTGAGGGAGAAGCAGTAGCTCAGCCTGTAGGGATATGGCTTGGGAACTGGAGGGTTTCCAGTTCAAGTCACCGCATGGACCAACTACAGAGTGTTTGTATATTGCCTGTTTTGAAACATGGATATTAACTTGAAGGATGGCTGTCTATCTTGAGGTAAGTCATATTTTAAGGGAACTACGATATGTTATTTCACTTTTTGACCAAAAATTCATCCTGCCACTGTGTGAATACTATACTAGCTCAATAATGGCCCAACTCAGAAAAGGGGCATCACCCATAGGAGCACAGGGCGCTCTTCTGTGCACAGCTGAAAATGTGGTGAAGAGAAAAGAAAGAAGAATGATGTTGTTGCTATTAGGTAGAAAAGGATCCAATGTGTAGTCTGGAACTAGTCTGCAAGGAAATAACCTGCTTTATGTCAGCTTTGAGTGAAGCTGCAGTGCCAGTGTTTTCTCACCAGAATAGTAGGCTATTTGGTGGGGGGGTAGGGTGTTCAACAGCAGAATTGAGCATTACGTCAATTTCTGCATCACAGCCCCCCTTCTATTTCACTTCCGTAAGTGATACTTTTGGTCCAGGAGTTGATGCAGGTGAGTGATGATCTCTGTTGTGCAACATGGCATTTCTGAGATCGTGCCATCATGTTAATTCAAGATAATACTGTTCCATGAATACACTCCACTCGTCATTTAAAAATAATGGGATTTAGCAACATTCACATAGATGGCTCTGAATGTTTGGATCCTTTTCATTTTACTCATATGAACGTATTCAAAAGAATGTATTATTATAAACATTTTAAAAAATAGACCTAATATCTGCTATAATATATAATATAACCTTCTTTTAATAGAGCCACATTGGAGACTTCTGCTACAGAAGCACAGATGCAGGTTTGGTATTGTATTGACTCCATTCTCAATGACTCTGACTTGGAAGATGCAAGTTATAATAATCATATGGAGATGGTATGGAAATGAGAAATTACCCCTATTGTTACCAGAGTACCTCAAAATGCAACCCCAGCACTTTTACTATATGGAAATGAGCAAAGTGTTTCCTAACTGTGAATATCAGAGAGTAGATTGAATATTAAAATGCCCTCTCACTGACCTTAATTTTACACAGTATTTTCTATTGGCCTTGATTTAGATGCTGCACTGTTGCTTTTGCAGGGAGCCACTAAGGGCGAGATGTGATAACAGTAAACTTGATCCCATAAATGATGCTGTCATTTTTATGGAACCCAGCATTAAGATGACTGATTAGATCAAATTTAGGTTAAATAAATCGACAGGCGTACAATTTTCATTACTACCGTGTTAACTGTGATGTATATAGAGTACTGTGGCAGGATTACTGGAATCATGAGTAAAGTCTTTCTTTTTATTTTTACAATCCAGTACGATTAAGGGTTAAAACAGCAGACTGCTGTGGTTTTGGGGTTGTCATTGACCTACATTTTAATGTATTCAATCCCTTTTTTTAAAATAAGATACCCTGATTGTCAAGACATTAAACAATGTACACCTTTTGTGATCTATTTTATTAGGTATACATAACAAACTATATGTTACATGACAGGGGAAATAATGTTTGCCTTTAAATCTTTGCATCTGTTTTAATAATTGTCCGCAGCCGACCAAGTGAAAGTCCTGCATATTATTATATATGGTTTTACCCAACAGCTAATACCAGCTCTCATGCACTGGCCAAATTACAAGCATGAAGCAGTAAACTCACAAAAAACACTGTCACAGGCATTTTTACACCTATAGTTTTTGCTTTGATCCGAATCAGTTGATAAGTTTGTAAACTTGGAGCGATTTCCCCACGGTTTCTTTTCGATTTACACATAGATAAATCCAAGAGTTCCTGAACGCGTCATTACAAACCACGCAAGAAAGTTCACTCTGCTTATTGGTCAGATGTGTCTGGAGAGGAAGCAAGAAAGTAAATACAGGAAGAGTGTCCTGTGTTCTGAACTAGAGCGGTTGGAGGTCAGATCACATTCTCACCACAAACTAACCGCTCCAGAGTTCGATGGAAAGCATACCAAAACCACCTTGTGTTTTCCGCTTTTGATGCATCCGAGTGCGATTGCTGCATTCCCACCTGCCCAAACAAACTGCACCAAGATGGAAAACAAACTCTGGTGCAATTTAACCAAACTAAAGGAGGCAGATTTGAAAGCCCTCTTAAAGCTGCTGTGTTTACAAAATGAGAGTTTACCAGTTGCAAAAGTGCATTGTAAAAGAACAGGGTTTTAACTAGCATGTAAACACATTTCAAGCTACTGCTCGAGCATGTTGGTCTAAGGTAAAACAGCCAGAGATTCTGTGCTGTATTGATTTCACAAAAACAGTGAATCCCTATGAGCCTGATAAAAAAGAGACTACTTATCCCCATTCAGAAAGCTGGAAAACTGGTAATGGGGCTTGGCAGCCGCTCTGAAACTTGTTGATTCTCCCTCTAATTACTAAGTAATCATCTCATCATAACCTCTGTCATCTTTTGCGGGTGTCAACATAGAAACTGACAGGGACAGGGATGGAGAAAAATTAGAATGTGATAAAAACACAGATGGAGTGACAAGCAGCACATAAAAGCTGTTTTCCCTCAAGTGAAGGATGTATTTCAAGGAGAAAAAAAATGTGGGGAGATAAAGATGCTTGCTTATCCAATTATTTGTGAAAATAGAGTGAGAAAAGAAAGAGTGGGACTTTTAAGCATTTGTTTGTACGACCTGCTGCATTCCTTCTCCTGCTGAGTTTAAATGAAATAATTTGGTACGAGTCTCTCTTTAATTCACTTTTCAAAACCTCATCATGTACCTGTGCTTCACAGCGGCCTCCTTATTATGAGAACAAAACCACTCCAGCAGACTTCAATAGGAGTCACTCAGAGTGATTCTCGCTCTGGAATAATTTAAGTCTTCTTTCTCAATTCCTCTTACATTCGTGCACATCTCTCTCTCTCACGCACACACTCACACACACACACACACACACACACACACACACACACACACACACACACACACACACACACATTACATTCATTTCCATTACTTAGAAAGCCCTTTAGTGTGTGGGGAGAGAAAAACTCTTAACAGCTATGGCTTTTCAAGTGTCAATCAACATAAATAAGAAGGAGTAGAAAGGATGCAAAGAAAACAGGGAGCATATAGTAAAGCTGTGTAAATCAACATAAATGAAGGAGATTGAGAGGATGAGTAGCAGAAAAGACGACACAATGAAGCCACAAGAGAGAGTATCCCCACCGGCGTCAATCACCACAAGATGAAAAAGTGGAAGTGGAAGAAGTGCAAGAAGACGTGTTTAACATTCTCCGTCTGTCATTTAACAGTAAGTTAGAGGAACACCTTCCTGGTGTTTCAAAGTGAGGAGGGAGAGGAGGAAAGAGGGAGGGAGAAGGAAGAGAAAAATGGCGGCATTAGAGGGAAAATGGGATTTGTGGCCACTAGAGAATCTCACGGCAGTATTGCCTCGTTGGATTGGAAGCATGGCAGATGGACGCAGCAAATTATTTACACACACACACACGCACACACGCACATGCACACGCACACACACACACACACACACACACATTGTAGAAAAGACATATACACTCACTGCTACCCACATATTTATTCATTCAGTTCAGCAGTCTGGGGTATAATTATGACTGTGCTTCTATTTTCCAGTAGGGGAATAAAAATAAGACCTAAAAACTACTGCCATGCAAACTGCTCTGGGAGACTGAGCCAAATGCTACTGGTCAGAATAACTGTTCACATGTTAATGTCTGTATAGCTTTGGGCTAAACACTAACATCAGCATGCTAACATGTTGTTTTTGCAGGTATATTGTTAAACATGGTTACCATGTTAGTTTTAATTAGTTTAGCATGCTATTTGGCAAGTTAGTCAGTTCTGCACAAACCAAAGTTAAAACTGATTTGAACTGATAATAGTTCTGGGTGAAAATTCAATTTAATTCAATTTTATTTATAGTATCAAATCATAACAAGAGTTATCTCAAGGCACTTTACAGATAGAGTAGGTCTAGACCACACTTTATAATTTACAAGGACCCAACAGTTCTAGAAGTTCCCTCCAGAGCAAGCAACATTGCGACAGTAGCGAGGAAAAACTCCCTTTTAGAAGGAAACCTCAGACACAAGACCCAGGCTCTTGTGTAGGCGGTGTCTGACGGGCCGGTTGTGGTTGAAATGAAGAGTGGCAATAACAGTCACAGTAAAAGATAATGGAACAGTGATTAAAAATAGTAGTTTGTAGTAGATCATGGCATAGCAGGGCACCACAGAGCATAGCAGGATGTAACAGGGCAGCACAGGACATGTAGCAGGACCACGGCGACAGCTGCAACCATGATTTTGGAGCCTCCCTGATCCAAGGAAACATGCTGGGGGGAAAAGAACATAAGGACTCTGGAACATAAGGACTCCCTAGAGCTAGGTTAGTAACAGGCATTTCTGTTACATGGATGCACACAAATGGAAAGATAAAGGAGAGAATAGCTCAGTGTGTCAAAGGAAGCCCCTTGGCAGTTTAAAACTATTACAGCATAACTAAGAGAGACAGGATAAAGAGAGGAGCCTGGTCGGGCTGTACTGCCCTGCCTCTTTCTAGTTTTATTATATTAGAACTGAATTAAAACATGTTTCAAACAAATCTTGAGAATCAGAGGTTGTAAAAGAGGAAGACCCAAAAATTCCAGTAATCCCCCAAGAGCAAGCATTTAGTGCGACAGTGGTGAGGAAAATTTTCTTTTAGGGAGAAACCTCGGACAGACCCAGGCTCTTGGTAGGCGGTGTCTGACAATTTTGGTTGGGGATGCAATGAACAGTGGCAATAATAAATAATAATATAATAATAAGTCACAATAAAGATAATGGAACTATGAATAGAAATAGTAGTTGTAGTAGTTCATGGTGTAGCTGGGCACTGCAGGGTGTCACAGGGTGTAGGATGTAGCAGGGCACTGCAGAGCATAGCAGGGTGAAGCAGGGCATTGCAGGACACATCTGGGCGCAGAGCAGGACCACAGCAAAAGTTGCAACCATAACTTAGGTGCCACCCTAATCCAAGGAAAACTGCTGGGCGACAGAAAATATAAGGGCTCCGGGGAAGTAGCTCCCGAGAGCTAGGTTAGTAACAAGTATTTCTGGGAAATGGATGCACACAGATGGAGAGGAGAGGAGAGGTTTTGGTTTTAAAAGTCCCTTTATTGGACCATTGTCAGATCACAGAAGAAAACCAACAAACAGACAAAAACAAATACAAACAATCACAAAAAGGTTCTGTGCCTTCCATTTAAAACCTGAGCACCAACTCCCCCACGGAGCACAACACACCCTCTACAGCCCACACACTACTAAAACCCACCAAATTGTCCATCAGCAGGTAATAAGAGTGTTCAACCCTGAGCCGGGCTCTGACCAGCCCCTCCAGCATCGGTGCCGGCTCCACACTGCCCGCCCCCTGCCCCTTATTTCTACGGGACAGCCAGATGGCCAGTTTTGCCGTAGCAAACAAAAAATTCAACAGGACGTGAACGGCCTTCTTAGTCTTAGTATATTGTGGACCAAAAATAAACAACTCCAAAGAAAAGACCACCCCTAAACCCTGAACCCACCTTTTAGTGACCCCCAGCACATCAGTCAGCCGAGGACAACCAACAAACAGATGCGCCAGAGTTTCTACTTCAGAACAAAAACCACACCCAGTTCGGGATCGATGTGCGCCCTGTAGTGGTTTGTAGCTATGGCCCCATGCACAATCCTCCATTGGAGGTCTGCTGTCCGCTTTTCCACGGGCAGCTTGTACAGGCCTCGCCAACTGCCTTTCGGGGAAACATCTGGACCAAAAAACTCAGTCCACCTCGACTCCCTTAGCCCAGCCAGAGCCCGCAGGTTCAGCACTTTGACGCAAGCATGATACAGTTCCTTCTTCCCAGCATCCTGGAACTTGCCCAGGTGAGGGGTCGAGAAAGACAGCAGATGGCCCGCTTCCTCCTGCCACCCCCCCACAGATGGGGTAACGGACAGAGAGGGGAAACTGTATTCCCACCCCTCACTCCACTGCTCACAGAGAGACCGAGTCTGAACCAGTGTCTGCTGAGGCAGTTCCAGGGCAGCACAAACCTCATGCACTACCCTGTCGATGAGCCTGATGGAGGTGATGTTACTACTCCTTCTCAGGACTTCACCAGAGACGGCAGTCATCTTCATCAGGTGACCCAGTTTAGTGCACCCAGCCTCCCTGAGACTGGCCCTCAGACTGGCAGACTGCAAAACCTGAGTCCCTATGAAGTCATTAAAAAACAACGGTTCTTCAAAGAGCCACATCCCCGGAGTTTCTCCTGCAGCCCGCGAACACGTCATCACCCGCCACGCCTGCAGGACAGAACTGTAGAACGACGTGAGCCCAGTAAGGTCCATTTCTTCAGTCCTTAAGAGAAAGAGCTGTCTGTCATAGCCCATCCGC
The DNA here is from genome assembly GCA_013375575.1 of Percina caprodes. Lineage (NCBI taxonomy): Eukaryota > Metazoa > Chordata > Actinopteri > Perciformes > Percidae > Percina > Percina caprodes. The sequence continues at coordinate 33,644 of JABXJD010002215.1, read as the reverse complement.
CCAGCTCTCCTCAGCAGCAATCGGGCCGTATCAAGCCAGCTGGGTCCACAGTCATACAAAAGTTTCTGGGCAGTCTGGATACGAAAGGAGGCAAGTTTCGATTGAATATCCACCAGCCCCTGGCCCCCTTCAGCAACAGGTAGGTAAAGAACTGCTGCCCGAACCCAGTGCCTCCCCGACCAGAAGAAATCCACCAAGGCTCTCTGAATGTCCTCTATCAGTCTTCTCGGTGGTACAATGGCAACCAGCTTATGCCAAAGGGTCGAGGCAACCAAGTTATTGGCAACCAAAACCCTTCCCCTATAGGACAGCTGAGGTAGCAACCACCGCCATTTCGACAAACGAGCGCACACCTTCTCCCTCACTCCCTCCCAGTTTCTCTGGACAAACCCCTCCGTACCCAAAAACACCCCCAAAACTTTTAACCCTTCCTTCCCCCACTCAAGACCCCCTGGCAAACTGGGCAGCACCCTATCCCTCCACCGTCCCACTAGCAAAGCCTCACTCTTAGCCCAGTTCACCCGCGCAGATGTGGCCCCCTCATAAAGGGACAGAGCATCCTGCAAACTCTGAACATCCTCCTGACAGCGAACTAAAACATTGACATCATCGGCATAAGCTGAAACAGTAAGAGGACGCACCACACCTAAAGACCCTGGCAGGAAAAGGCCGCTGAGCCGAGCCCTAATCCTGCACAGGAGAGGCTCAATTGCTAAAGTATACAGCTGCCCCGATATAGGGCAACCCTGTCGTATCCCCCTCTGCACAGGAATGGGCCGACTCAGCCCTGCCCCCGTCTTCAACAAACACTGTGCACCATTATACAATAAACCAACCCAAGACAGAAACCCATCACCAAAACCAAAAGCTTTAAGTGCAGAAAACAAATAGGAGTGGTCCACCCTATCAAATGCTTTTTCTTGGTCTAAAGAGATGATACCAACATCAAAATTATACAATTTACACACATCAAGAATGTCCCGAACACAGAAAATATTGTCCATGATTGACCGATCCGGAACACAATAAGATTGATCAGAGTGCACGATAAGTTCCAGGACACCCTTCAGTCTGTTAGACAATGCTCTAGAAAGTAGCTTATAATCCGTACAGAGGAGGGAAACTGGGCGCCAGTTCTTAAGCAAAGTCAGATCGCCTTTTTTGGGCAGCAGTGACAACACTGCTCGCTGACAGGAAACAGGAAGAAACCCTGTCCTAATCCCCTCCATAAAAACGTCATGAAGGTCAGGTCCAATCGTACTCCAGAACTGTTGATAAAAATCTGTGGAGAGACCATCAATCCCCGGTGCCTTCCCTAAGGCCATCTGGTTGACTGCAGCTGTCAGCTCCTCCAGAGTCAGCACACAATCCAGAGCAGCCTTCTCGTCCAGACTGAGCTGAGGAAGACCCTCCAGGAGCTCCTCGCGACCCTGCATGCTGCACTGTTGGGCCCCAAAGAGGTCAGCATAGAACTCCATTGCATGGTTTCTCATCTCACCAGGACTGGTGGTTACTCTGCCTCCTGGAAGCTGAAGGCAGGCCATCTGTTTCCTCTGTGCCACTGATCTCTCCAGATCGAAGAAGAAAGCGCTCGGGGCATCCATGTCTCTCATCTGGAGGAAACGACACCTGACCAGAGCCCCTTCACCCTCTCATTTAGAAAAGAGCTCAACTCCAGCTTACGTTTCTGTAACAACTGCCCTAAAGAAGGGTCAGATTCTCTATGTAAGACCTCCTCTATATGTCTAATGTTGGCCTCAAGTTCCATCACTGCTGCCTTGATCTTAGCAGTGGAATGGGAGGTGTACTGCTGACAAAAAACCCGAATTTGTGCTTTGCCAACATCCCACCACTGCTTCAAAGAAGCAAAATCTGCTCTTCTACTTTTCCAGCACTTCCAAAAATGCTGAAATGTGACACAGAACTGGCTATCTCGTAAAAGTTTATTATTAAAATGCCAGTAGGACTTAATCCTCTTACCTGGCGAGACGATCAGATCCATACATGCACAGTGATGATCCGTGAAGCCAACAGGAGTTATGCTACTGTGGGCCAGTCTAGAACTAAGGTTCAGTGAAATATAGATCCTATCAAGTCTGGCTGCACACACCCTATTATTAATGACCCTCACCCAAGTGTACTGTCGGGACTGTGGATGTTTGACCCTCCAGGTATCTACCAGATCCAGCTGGTCAATAATGCTGTTCAGACTCTGAGCTGAAAGTGGGTGAGGCTCCTCGCCTATCCTGTCCACAGTAAAATCAGGAGTACAGTTAAAATCACCTCCAACTATCAGCTGGTCCTGATGGTACGTATTTAGTACATCTCGTAACTGTGTGAAAAAAAACACTCTGTCCGGACCCGATTAGGGCGTAGACGTTAACAAAACAAAACACAGAGCTCTCTATCTCTGCCCTGACAACCAGCAGGCGTCCCTTTACCACCTCAGTGGAAGATATAATAGTAACACCCGCTGCCGCCTTAAACAAAACAGCAACCCCTGCAGTAACTTTAGTACCATGGCTAAGAACATAGGGACCCCCCCACCAAATACCCCAGTCAGTCTCAACTGATGGGTCAGAATGGGTTTCCTGCAAAACAACACGTCAATCTTTTTCTGACTAGAAACCTCCGAAACCAAAGCCCTCTTATGCCTGTCCCTCCCACCATTGATATTAAGAGATCCTATTTTAAGGCTCCTCATAGAAAAGTCAGAAAAAGAAACAGACAAGTCAAAACAAGGAGAGAACAGTATAAAAAGAAGAAAGGTTAGGTGTCATGATCATTAGAAGTTCTTAACCTTTTGGAAGTCCTACTTCCTTTGTCCTTTCTTATGGTTGTAATGTGCTTTTTGAGGCGAAAACGTTTCTTTTTATCCAAAAGGTCAAAACCAACCAGTCTCTGCAGAACAGCAACAGACGTGACAAATTTTTCAGTGTCCTGGAAGTAATCTGACACCTTCACAGATCTATTAAATGATTCATTCAGAAAACGATCTATTTCCTCTAATGAATACAATTCCGTGCTCTGATCAACTTCACCAATAGAAACAGTATCAGCATCCGATTCATACTCCATTTCCTCACTAGCACATGATGCCTGACTGCTGAAAGGGCCCCCACCCTGCTTATCAGTGGTGATCACAGTAGGACCTCCAGGAGTACTGGTGGAGGCTACATCCTCAGTAGTACCCGCCGTTGACTGCACGTCAGCACCCAGACACTCAGAGTCTACTGGCACCGGAGCCTGCAGCTGCGCTGACGGGCACAGTCCCTCCACGTTGACTTCCACACCTGTCGCTACCGCTACGCTCCCTGCCGCATCCGCAGCATCGCGAGGTTCCGCCTCCCCCCCCGCCGAAGTGACTCCAGCCGCATCGGACCCGGCACCCCGCTCAACATCCGCCGACCCCGGGCCGCCAGCCGCCGCGGACGGAACGTCCGGCACCGCAGCCTCGCCATCAGTCGGCGCGCGCTTTCTGTGGGGACACGCAAAACGCTTGTGTCCCACACCCCCACACTCAAAGCATTTCATCTGCCCAGAGCTGGCATACACCATATAAGCCCCGTCACCATGCCTCACTCTGAATGACACCTCCAGCGTCTGCGTGGCCGAGTCCAGGAACATGAACACCTGTCTCCTCAGAGACTGCACATGCCGCAGTTTGGGATCTTTACAACCCAAAGTCACCGTTTTAAATCCACTCGCAAACTTTCCAAACCTTCGAAGTTCCTTCTCCAACACTTCGTCGGAGATGAACGGCGGAACACCGGATACGGTGATCCGCGTGGAGGGAACCGATAACGGAGAGACCTGCACTAAACCGTCTCTGATATACACGCCGCTCTCAATCAGCTGATGAACAAGCTGTTCATCCCTCATAAACACCACCACTGCTTTGTTCATTCTGGATGCAAAAGATAGCTCGTCATAGCCGACCTGCACACCTACCGCTAACAGAACCTCCTCCACCGTAACATCACCCTCCGGAGGGACCAAACTCACGCCCTGCCGTAGAGTCGGAGGCGGCGTCCCGGAGGACGCCATTCCTCCCGAAAAAAAGAAACCCGATTCCTAAGCAGACACTCCACAAGAAAAGCTTACCTGATCATGCACAAACCAAAAGTCAAAGATACAGTCGGAAATCCGAAAAACAGGGACAGAAACAGTTTGAAAACTCCGCGCCACTCGCACCTCCGCCACCACCACTCACGCTCACACACACCGGAAACGGAAGAGGAGAGGAGAGGAGAGGAGAGGAGAGGAGAGGAGAGGAGAGGAGAGAGAGGAGAGGAGAGGAGAGGAGAGGAGAGGAGAACTCTGTGTGTCAAAGGAAGGAAGTCCCTCGGCAGTCCAAAACTATAACAGGATAATTAAGAGCTGATGCAAGGCAGACTTGAGCGAGTTCTATAAGGGTTGGTAGTTGAATCTGAAGACTATGAAGAGAAGCAGAGAAAAGAAAGGGTGCTGTGTCTGTAGCAATACACCCTCCCCCTATTAGTACACATTATCTTCTCGGGACCACCACACAATTTCATGCCAATCTATTGACTAGTTGTTGACATATTTTAGTCTGGGCCAAAGTGGTGGACCAACTGCCTGACTGATATTGTATCCACAGAGCCATGCCACTACTGTGGCTAAAGTGAGCAAATTACCCACTGTTTCTAAACAAAATCATTTCAAATGCATTGCTGGATGAAGCATTTTGTTGTTGCACTGATGTCCTGTACTTAAACCCAGCATCACAGGTCTAAAGACACTATTATCAGCTGAAAACTTTCAAAGGCTTGAACTACTCAAGAAGCCTGATTTTGATTGATAATACATCTTGTTATGGATTGGCATGGTACAGTAAGTGCATGCTCCATTTTTAGGGCGTGTTTTGTAGGGCATGTTTGTAGGGTTTCCTGTTGCTTTTTTCTACTTTTTCTGCACTCAATACAAGCAGTGTGTGACAGTTTGGCAGTGATGTACATAAGCTCTGCTCAAAATGCTGACACCTTGCAATCAGTCAGATAAGAAGCGCCAGGCAGAACACTGGAGTTGTACGCACCACCAGCTGATCGGCCTGCTGTCTGACAGCTCATCAGCTGATCAATCAGCTGACCTTTAAGATTATCAATCTTACTCAAACAACTCAATGAAGCGCCCTTTATAATCTGACAGCTCACACTCCTCACCACCTGTACACAAGATGCTGCCTGAGCTGTTCCTCAATGTCGTGTTTTGCTTTCTTTTTTTATGGACTGATATATATTCGTTCTTGCGTGCTGGTTGAACTTATTTGGGGAGCATCTTTTTCACCACATTCACATGTATACATGCAATAAATCCAAAGTCAATTTCAATAATAATGAGGAGACAATACTAGCAATAATGATTAGACACAAGTCCAATAAGATTGGGTTTATATACTGTAAATGGTGGATAATATTCAGCACCTCACTGCCAGTGACACATACAGCATGCAATTGGCATGTACAATTATACGGCAAAGGTCAATAAGAAAAGCAATCAATCATGAAGGAACTTATTGTAATGAACCTTTAAGGAGTCTATACGTTATCCCGTGTTTATGGAATCGCAGTGGAATAGTGAAAGTCAGTAATGAAGCTAGATACTCTAGAGAAAATCTATGTTCAGGGAGGAAATGAGTTATGCTCTTGCTCCTTAAGCAGCTGTTATTAGATTGGTCTATAGCGAGGAAATTAACCTCTAACTTCCCAGGGGGAGTCATTCTTACTTTAGATGTAAATGTATTTAACCTTTTCTGGCCGCTGGCTGCATGCCTCTGGGAAAAGACTGCTTTGTGGTCTGAGTCAGCTAAGGCTTGGCAGATTTGTGGGTTTGTGGTCTTTATGAGCTTCATTTTTTAAATTTAACACCACGGTTGCCTCAGTATTAACGTAGTCATGTTTTTGAACATGTATTTGGATGTAGCAGTCAATAAGGACATTTTTATGAAAATGTGTCTCTTGAACCAGAGATGGAATATGTAAATTAGCTAGCTTCATATCTGTTAACAGTCATTCGTCATAGGTGTTTGTTGTGTAAACCGTGGTCACGCCTTTATTTAGAGAGGTTCTGTTACAGAGAGAGCCACAATGCTCGCACAATAATTAGCACTAGAAGGTGTACCACAAAACAAGTTCTACAGAGTCAGTTTTTTTTTGCCTAACAGGTAACGATAACAGGTTCCACTGTTCATTTCAGTTCAGTCACTTTTTTTATCATAAATGGGAATTTTGATATGCAAAAAAACATCCAAACAACATACAAATAGACAAGACAACAATATAAAGACATGATTACAAAAAGGCTTCCTGCATGCAATACACATAACACAATGTATCACTACTGGAGCCATCTCTAAAAAACAAATTCTACAATACATGTTCAAATTAAGCCGAGTTATTGCACATAGGACAAAGAAGTTGTTACTCCTATTGCTCTTGAACCGGGGGAATTCTAAATCTGCAACCTGAGGGGAGTGTTACGAACTCAGAGTGAAGGGGGTGGTTTGTGCAGTCTAATGTAGCTCAGCGTAAATTCTTTCAGGAAGACCTAACTTTTAATCAATGCTCTCCTAAATCAAATCAGCTGATATCCAAATAAATGTACATTTTATGATGCTGTGGATAACTGTTGCATATCTGCAAACTAGTCTCTCCTGATTGAAATGTAGCTCAGCAAAAATTTAGTCTAATGCAGTCTGATGTCGCTCAGCGTAAATGCTTTCAGAAAGACCTAACTCTTAATCATTGCTCCACCTAAATTGAATCAGCTGTTGAAGGCATTCACCTTCCTGCTAAACCAATCAGAATCATACACAAATTTCAAAGAGTGCAACCCTCCACCTCCCCTTCCAGCTCCAGTCATCTACTCCAGCTGACCTGTCCAGAGCTTCCTTCGGTCTGGTCTTCAGGCTCCTTCATCGCCACCACCCGTCTAGATTCCATCGGGGGGTATCATGGTTCTCTACCCCTATATATGAACTACTGGACTGTGGCACTAATTGGACAGATTGCTTTCCGCCTACTTCTGCCTATGAAGAACAGGAAAAAATAGTACAGCAAAAAGCAACCTTGTTGCTTCAAATAAGGCAGAAGAGGAACGCTGGCAGAAAATTACTATCGTTTAAACTCATAAGTTAATATATAATTTACAAGTTAATATATTTATCATCAAGGGAAAAGACCCATATTACTTGAGGTGCCATATAGAGATACATCTGTTATGATTTCACAGAGATCCAAATGCAGACTCATGAGTAGAAGGGGATTTATTGTAAGGAAAAAAGGGGACTGGAGGTGGGATGAGCGAGGAGGCTGCTGGCAGAGGCAGGGGGTTGGTAGTTAGGTGTAATGGCTGTAGATGCTTGAGCGAGGCAGATAAGTGAGCTGGGATTGGAGTGGCTTGCTGCGGTGGATGAGGGTAGGTAGGCAGAGGAGAATGAGGTCAGGTCAGGCACAAAAACACTCAAGAAAAATACTAGAACAAGGAACGGCCTGAAGCGTTATCTACCATGATAGCAGACTGAAGGATCTGGAGATGAGAGGCTAAATGAGCAGGGTAGGTATAATGAGCTTGATAAACTTGATGTAAGGTAGATGCGGATGATCAGCAGCAATCAGTATCCAGGAGAGAGCAGAGGAGCGCCACGCCCGCAGACACAGGAACACATAGGAGAGGGAAAAAACATAGAGGACGTTGTAGAGTGTATGTATATTAATGTATTGCTTTAACACTGAGGTCCACTTTGGAAAGAAGTGTTGCATTACACTTTTCATGTGCTGACCCTTACTAAGCATCCAAGGATGTTTTGATGTATCAATTTACTCCCAATGTCTCCCAATGTGGAAACCAATTTAATTTTTGGACAAAATAAAGTAGTATTGATTGAATATTATCTGTTATAGAAGGCTTATACTAGAGCCAGTGGGAAATGGCCAGAGAACACTACAAACATTCAGTAGTTCAGTGAGAGCAACAACAACCTTACAAATAAAATAAAACTGTGTTCTTGCTCAGATTCTCTGCATTACTGATAAAGGTTCACTTGGCAAAAACCCCTGCAGGAGTTTTTTAGCCGACATCAAGTCAAAACCTTACTTACTCACTAATCTCACTTCGTGGCACAACCCTCTGGTTTGCCAGAGGGATGGGTAGCACTGCCAGAAAACAGAGGTGAGTTGAAACACAATGTTATATTTTCTTTTCTTACAGGTTGCATCACTGATGGATTTTTATACTTTTTGTCATTGAAGACTTATAATTGATGGCCACTGCGAGCGAGACAGACTCACATCCTCACATCCTCACATCATACAGAGAATCTCTTTGCTCTTTGTCATTCTATTTTTTAATACTGTGTGTCCTTAGAGCTGTCTCTCCTGTCTCTGTGTAGTGCAGGGCCAGCTCTGTCTGTATCTGCATTTGCTTTGATTGTATTTTTTGTATAATGGGTAATCCTGTATAATAACCATTACTAACAAATAAATAGTAAATTGATAGTTAAGCATTTATGAGTTAAGTTAATAGTTATTTTACCATTACAATGAAATAATATAATTAATCATGTTTAATAATAACCAATTATAAGTAATGCTATATGCATGTTCAATATTATATATATATTCAAATTTATAATATATAATTCAATATGTTTTGTATTTGCCAAACGTAAAGTTCTTGTCCTATACTAGCTACAGCCTTATCTGCTGTAGAACAGTAGGACTTAGAGTAGTTAAGTACAGCATCATGATCCTATGGTGATTATTATACAGGACAGTACTCAGAGATGTATTGTTTCTAGTTTTATGAATTAGAATAGAATACAGTATATTTTCTGGGGATGGAAAGCACAAGTGTAGTGAAGTTAAACGTAACTACACTTTTTCTTTTTACATATCTTAGCACAGAATTATTTGGTCGTTTCAATTACTGCAAAAAGGCTGGGATCACACATTATACGGTATGTCTATAGTATCTTACCACTGCCGGGACTTTAGGAGGATTTGGCAATATAAGAAATTCAACACAAAAGCCGTCTCCAGAATAACTCTGCAGCCCAATTTAATTTTCTCATCCCCCCCAACTTCAGGTCTTGGCCCAGCCTGTGAGAGAATAATCTGCAGCGTCAATGTATAATTAACTAGAAAGGCCAAAAGATCCATCTGGTTTTCAATTAGACTGTTATCTCCTGAGAATGGGTCTAGCATTTGACTTCTATCTATAGAATTCAAGTCATCAAGGTCAGCGAAATGAATGTCTCCCATGTCTGAACCAATCCCCAAAGAGTATTCAGCTGCAGTTATTCACTAGGTTGGATATGACATCTTTCTCATGTAAAAGTTCCTCAGTATTTTTCTGAAAGTCCATCCTGTGTGTGTTGAACACAGGCATTGTTAAATTGCAGTAGGGAAATGCAGTTTATGCTAGAATAGATTTTACACACTACATTGCCCCTGATATGAGGACATGAAAAGGACAAATGGACAAAACACAAATGTATTATCATGTCACAGATCAATAAGTGACTAAGTGAAAATACTAATATATGAAGATTGTATCTCAAACAGATATGACACCTGCTGAACTCCATCTTTAATGTGTCCAACAACTTCTAATACTTTTCTAGCATAGCCTGGCTTTTATGATGATAGCTCGTTATTTACAATGCGTTAATCAATACTGTCTTTGAGATTGCTTTCCTTTGAATGAATGAAGGATGGTGTGAGATTTCGGCTTGATTATATATTGAATATGTTTTTCTCTTTATCCTTGATGTTTTTCTTGTTTACGTGTTTCAATGGGTTTTTCACCTTAGAGAGAAATCCATTGCTGTTAAGAGTCATTGATTACCAGCAACATTGTGCGTGCGTGCGTGCGTGCGTGCGTGCGTGCGTGCGTGCGTGCGTGCGTGCATGTGTTTGTGTAATTAATTAGCATGTGTAAAGTAATTAGCATGCAGCTTATTTTATTTAAACTTGTTACTTTTAACAAACAAAACTTTGCATATAAAGTTTGTAGCTAAATAAATGCATTTGAGAAATTAATTATGTGAAGGTTAATTAGGCAGCATGCGATGCCTTCCCCTTAGGTAGCAGAGGTCTAAATATAAAAGAAATATTATTTCTGTAGAATTTCTGTTTACTTTTGGAGTGAGTAAAGGTTTGACAATCAGTTAGCCTAAGACAAGTCCCTTGGCTTTAACAAACAACCTTGATTTCGGCTGTGTCCAAAGTCCACATCTGGTTAATTATTTTAATGTAAACATGTTTACTGCTGTACTCTTGGCAATGTTATGTCCCAAATGAATCAATCTAAGCAGTGAGCATTAAAGTTGTATTTATAGGAAAATGGATTGGAGGTGAAATCCATTCTATGTGTCTGTCCTTGTGGCTGCCTGTGTTTCATAATTAACTGTCAACCCATTGGGTATTGGATAGTTGTATTGATTCTGATTGGCTTTTCTCTCCATGGGTTTGCTTCTCGATGTCTCTCCAGCTCTGTCTTTGTCATCCAATTGGCCTTTCTCGCCTTGGTGCTGCAGGCTGATTGGTCATTTTAGCAGACAGCGGTCTTTGATATTAAAGACTTGCCTCTGGTGCGTACGTGCGTGCGTGCGTCCGTGCGTGCGTGCGTGCCCTCCAGGCCAATGACAGGCAGAGGCAGATGACAGCCATGGACACACACACGTCAATTTCCATTCCTCATATCAGTTTCTGACTCATCCCTGAGCCTCCTACTGTTTTTGGAGTGAACTCCAGACTGGTTCAACCTTCTCTGATGGTTTCATTGGGCACACCAATACAAACTGATATACGAACACATTTTTTGTTAAATAATACAGTGTTTTGGATAATAAAGTAATGTAATTACTACCTGCTGCTAATTGGTGTAAAACCTTTAAACATGCACCTTTACAGTTATTCCAAAAGTCAGGATATCACTATGAATGTACACAACTAAATCGCTGATTTGCCTTTTTAATGTAAAAATCACTCACTAATACACATTATAGAAATTTTACATCATATCGTTCTCCATACTGTACTCCATGCTAGCAGGTTATTAACTTTTTAATTATTTGCTAAAGCAAAATAATAGATGCTTATTCATTATTTGTTCAACAAATT
>JABXJD010002215.1:0-20000 GCA_013375575.1 Percina caprodes | reverse complement strand
CCTCCACAGCTGAGAAACTCCAGGCTAATGTCATCCTCAGTCCAGCAAAGCAGTGTGTCAGTTCATACACGTGCAAATTCAGAGTTTGTGTGTTTTCCTGTGTGCACAGCTAATCTCTAATCCTAATGTCCTTCTGCGTGCTGCACATTATGTTAACAGCAGGTGCTCTTAATTATATTCCCCATGATTACAGGCCCATTTATAAACCTCTGTCTTGCTCCAACGTATTACAGAAATTACCTCATAAAACATTAATGAGAGTAATGAGATTACATGAGCAGCTTAACTGTGGTCTCCATGACATGATAAACATGGTACAGTACAAAACTAATTCGCCATTTATCAGCAGAGGCTGGTAAATAGGCAATCTGTGCACTGTTTTCACCTTAACTGATCACCTTGGACATTTAGTTAGAATTACAAACAATCATTATATTCTTACAATCAATAGGTTTGTAAGCATCCTTATTGCATTATTTCCATTTCTATATGCTATAATGATGCTATAATCCTTTACCAAATAGGCCTTTTCACTGTGTTCAACCATCATTTATTGTAATATTTACTTTGAGCTTTCCCTACAGTGACATGTCAAAATTTGTCTGTGAAAAAGGCCTAAATTGTAAATCCCTTATATACAAACAATGCTCCTAACATTAAATGCTCTGCTCACCAATGGTTAACCCACACAAGTGATTTGAGATGTTTTTTCTTAGTCATAAATAAACCTCTCATGTTTTTTTTGCTTTTTTAATGACACAAACAATATAACAAACAAAAAGAATAGGTACACACATAGACACACACACACACACGTGCAAACACACAGAGATAAGGTAAAATTGTATATTATCTTTATTTGTATGCATGCTAAAAGACAGAAGTCTATTTAGACAAAAGGATGTGACTGAGAACCTGAGGACACTGCAGTGGTGACTGGTCAATCACAAGGCAGCCATGCCCTAAAGCGTACCCTGCTTGGTACCTGATCGGTTTTACAGCTTTTACTCTAAACAGGACTATCATTTACATGACCACCTTGCTGTATTGAAGCGCACTTATAACTGAAGTTGGGACCATAAACTCATTACAAAAATCCTTATTGAGGTAATACATGAAGTGAGAAGGGCCTCTAAAGCGCTATAGTTAACACGTTGTATTTCAAGCAGAAGTGTTAAAACGACAAGTTGTGATTTTACAGGGCGTTACCTGCTGAGCTAGCCTACCGGCTGCCACTATTTTCCAGCAAACAGCATCCCGGCACAGTAATTTCCTAGAATTTTGTCATCAGGGAACTAAAGCAGACTCCCTTGTACACAGCATTGTGTCTTAATAATTGAACAAAGCCTTTATGCTAAGCTAAGCTAACCTCTTGCTTGCCCTACCTCCGTAATTAACTTAGGCCTTATCCACACGTACACGTACCCGAGAAATCCAGAGTTCTCGCAAGAGCGCAATTTTCACAATTGTTTTTGACATGTTTACACAAAAATCTCAAAAGAGTCTCTGCTACATAATCTGACACTGCCAAGTGGTGCTATTGTAACAAATTCCAAAAGTCAAATATAATTTGAATAGTAAAAAAAACAATCTTATTTAAATGCTGAAATTACGATTCAAATGTGATTTTTACGTGCTCCGTACGTTAGTAAAGGGGGAGTGACAGGCTGTGGCTGGAAATCGGAAGAAGGATGTGAAATAGTTTTAACACGACTTTAGAATCTACATTCACCGAGCCAAATGCTTATGTTATCATTAGTTAGCTCGTTCTTGTTTCAAGCTTCATGGAGACAGCTAAAGTTAATGTTAGCTTCCCTACAGCTGTTAGAGTAGCTTTGACTTCATATATTTCCTTCTAACATCTGTATTCTCAGTAACGTGACAATCTGCAAGAAACAGGTTGCTTATAAATCATTAAAATAGTAGTGACAGAACTGTTTGGCTTACTTATCAATTCCATTTCCGTGGCTAACACGTTTATTAGTTTATGACAAATTGTTTCACACTTGTTAGATTTTTCAATACAGAGTTGTCTGTTGTTTTCTGTTTGTCGCTGTGTGTGTGTGTGTGTGGTGGAAAATTATAGTAAACAGAAAGCGGTATTCAGAAATGCAATGCGTCATGACGTAGGTCCCCTTTAAGGCCAGGCTGATGTTGGAAGTCCCTCTAGTGGACAGTATTTGTAATTACAACCACATGCTTATAGTGGCATTGACAATGCATAAGCCTGAGTAGTGTAGTACATATTAATAACAGGCTGCAATTGAGTATTAAAAATTCAAATATTATTTGAATATTTAAAAAAATAACAAATTAAATTTGAATTGTATTATAGAAGAACATTGACAACTTTACTGCCAAATCACAGACCTTGTTGCCAACATTGCCGGTTTTAAGACCACCAGACTTCTAGTTGGTGGGTTGTCCTTCTGTAACAGCTTTTTTTCAGGCTTCTGATGTCTTATTTGCAGACTGTGGTTAAATTACCGCCTGTTGGCCTGGTACGCTCTTGAAAGCTTCAATTGTGTTTTTGCAAATTTATGTGGATGGAGATTTTTCATTTGCAGTGCATGTGTGGATGGTATTTTTTTGTGAGAATGAATAAATGGAAAACCTTATTTTTAATACCTGTACACGCATGGACTAGGCCTCAACGCCATGATTGAAATTAATAATTTCAATATGAGAAGCATTCACAAATTCCATGGGTGATAAAACAGGAATGTTGGTGAGTGAAGGACAAATACAGCAACTTGAAGTGTGTGATGCAGAAAAACAACAGAATAAACTCAAAATGTCAAGGTATCCCTTTAGGGGAATATTATTTTATGATCATTTAAAGGTCTCATTAATCATATAGCATGTGGCTATCAGTGCCCATTGTTTTCAGTGAGGAATGCTAACCAATGCAAACCAGCCAGTGAAGAGACTTCTTTCCCCCCAGATGTGAAGAAATAAAAGGAGTGAAATGCAAAATGTCAATTGTCCCTCTCAGTAAAAAGCTGCTCTGGAATCATTTGAGGTGCCATAACTCACATAGTGACATTCTGTGGAGTTGTACAGTGCCATGTATATCCTTTCTGGCATTTACAGTCAATCTGGTGACATTTAGGATTTGATTTTTTTTTTTCAGAAAGTCTCTGTAAGTAGGACATGTGCTACCTTTTGTAAAATGTATGCTGAGTTGAACACTAATTCTCATGCTCTACTCTTTCCCTGTGTCACAGTAGCAGGACTTGTAGTCTATATTCACAACGTTCCAATTCCTGGATTGCTCCGTTGCTGATGGAAATTCCGCCAGATTTCACTCATTTAGGCCAGAAATCCATTACCTTGTGCTTTCTTTGTGTAGACAATTTAAACCCCGGTCGATTTATGAGGACTATGTTTAACCTTTTCTTAGATCTCGGCAGGGTAAATCTAGACAGCTATCTGTCCAATCTGAGTTTTCTGTTGCACGACTAAAACCAACTTTGAACGTACACATGTTCAAAAACAAGTTCCTTCTCGAGGCTATTTTGCAGAGGCGCCGTGCTTAGCGCCGCTCAAGGAGATTGTGATTGGTTTAAAGAAATGCCAATAAACCAGAGCACGTTATTCTCCCATCTCGAAATGTTGTGTTGACTAGCCAGACCTTTTTCCACTGCGCTGCGGAAGAGGGTCTGGCTAGTCAACACAACAATGCAAGCCTACATGACTTGTAGTGTAAAGTAAAGAGAGGTCCAATGCTCAGTTAGCATAAAAAGGTCCAAGTGAGTCATATCGATGTTAGATACATCAGAAATCTGCAATCGATCTTGGTCCAGGCTACATAAAAAGTTAAGGTCAGCCCTCCTCCAATCCAGAAGGTGGTGGTAAAGCACCTGAAGCTGTTTGTTAACTGCCAAAAACACCAGAAGAATAACTGCACTGTAGCAGTTTAGTCACAACAATAATAGGTTAGCTAGGTAGCTTCAGTAATGATGCATGCACATTCATGAAAACAGGGATGGCTCGCCTGGATGGACAGCGAGGGAGACAACAGTTTTTCTCTGTATGGACTCCCTCCCTCACCCAAACAGATCAATGCTTTCACTCACACCCATTGTTCAGCATTCAAACTGATCCGGGATCTGTTAAACACTGCAACAGTAATTTACGCTGTCTGTATGATTGTATGTGTTGAAACCTCTAAAGCTGCTTTCTTTCTGTCACTTTATATGTGACAGGATTGACAGTGGATCATTTCAGAGTGACTTCATCCCCATAATCACAGATTTACCCAGTAGAGGCTACTTCCACAGAGCACATGGCTGACATAGTTTTTAGACCAAGGTGGTTTAAACAATTGTAATCAATCCATCTCTAATTTTTGGTGGATGCTTTTACACTTTGCAGCCGATAGCTATATGATTTACCCGCATTTAGACGCATCAAGTACAGAAGTATAAATGAGGTATAAGTATGTCTATTTTAATATCACATTACCTGAAAGAGTAACTTCTGGGCTGCCACTTGTGCTGCCATCTAGTGGTAGCTACACGCTCTGCTAAGCAATGCTTTTCCTCTTTGTTGTCTCTTCTCCCCTTCCTTAATGTACCCTGGAAATCCAGAGTTACTCTGGCATCGAGAAATGCTGCTCATTAACTATACCCTTGTAGCTGAGCTGCACCAATCACATCAGTGTATCTGATATAGG
This sequence comes from Percina caprodes, assembly GCA_013375575.1. Classification (NCBI taxonomy): domain Eukaryota; kingdom Metazoa; phylum Chordata; class Actinopteri; order Perciformes; family Percidae; genus Percina; species Percina caprodes. The sequence continues at coordinate 15,322 of JABXJD010002215.1, read as the reverse complement.
CGTGCCAGAGGCGAGCTAAACAGTGTGTTGTTGTGATTGGTTGTAGTGTTATCCAATTGTGTGCAGTGAGATTTTTAAATTCACGCTTGGTCCCGCCCTTCAAGATGGGCAACATATGTTACTCGATGCCAGACCCCTAATCCTTTTGGATTTCGATCTGGATTTCCAGGCAATCCTTAATGCAGCCCTTGATGAATTTTGCATGACTTAGCAAGTGCTAAATTTTGATGTTGAAATACGACATGTCACACCTTTAGGTAGCCCGAAGATGCTGCAGCTGAATCCACATCACCTCTGATCTGTGGATCATAGTAAGCGAGTGTGAATAATCCTTCACTCCAAGGACTGCTGGGCCCTGCAGTCCGCTTTCCCATCACATCAGAGAGCTCTGAATGCTCAGATGGCATCAGACTGACAAGTGTTACCAGGGCGTTTGACATTTGACTCAATGTTTCATGTCAGATGTGACAGAGAAGTTCAAAGGTGCTGCATCAAAATGCAGCCGTCACCTCGGGTGGAAAGTCTTTCACCATTTACAGTGGCCCTAAATGCCAGTGAAATGCCACCAAAACACGGGATGTTGAACATACTTGCGAGCCTGTGTAAATGTTTACAGACTCGTATTAAAGCAGTTGTTGATTGTCTGGTGCTAATCTCTCTGTGTTGATTTGTTTCTCACTTGATCCATCAATAAAGTCTCACTCATTGCAATACTAATCCACATCTTACATACACAAACTCATATCCACACACACATACACACACACACACACAGACACACACACGTTCTTCTGTAGATTGATCTCGGTGATAAAAAACAGCTTAAGCATCTGATTAAACTCTTACCGCCGATACACGCACACAATCATCTGCATCACGATGACATCCAGAGACAATATGTGTCTCCTAGTTGTTATGGCAACAGACAGGGCAAAATTCATAAATGAAGGTTATCACCTTTCCTCTCTACATCTTCTCATTCATTTTTATTCCTTTCATCTCTCTACAATCTTTAATCTCCAATTCCTGCTTTCCTCTTTATCATTTCATTTCTTCTTCTGGTCCCTTCCTTTACTCTACTTTGCTTTCCTCTTGCTCTTTTTTTTCCTCCCCTGCCACACCTCTTCTCTTTTTCCCCTCTCTTTGTTGCCTCTCATCTTCCTCCTAAATGTTATTTTATTCACTGCGGTCCTCTTTGCCTTTTCATCCTCTTCTTTTACCTCCCTACTGTGTCCTTTACTCGCTTCCTGCCTTCTCCCATTTTCTTTTATTCCTCATATTCTCATTTTCTCACCTTCTACTTTTACTTGTCCTCATTTGCCCTCCTTGTGGTCCACCCCTCTTTTCCTCTCCCCTTTCCTCTTCTCCTATCTCCTTTACATTTCCTCTCCTCCTGTTTTCTCTACTCATTCCTCCCCATTTGATTATCATCTTTCTCCCATCCTCTCCTTTTCTCCTCCACTCGATATATCTGCAATAACCCAGTTTAGCCGTGTTCTCCCATTCCAAATACTGTCACCTTGCATTACCTCAGAGTTTCTACTGGGCGTCCCTGTGGGTTATTTATGTGCGCTCGTCTCTATATGTGCTTGCTCTTTTTTTCTGCCACCACATGCTCAAATAGCAGCAAATGGCTTGGGCATTAATATTCAGGCCCTCCAGGCATTTGGTGCTGGAGCTATTTGGTAGAATATTGTTGTTGTTTTTAAAATTTTGTTTCTATCTGTATTTATTTATTCTTTAGGTGATGAGAGTGACCAGAAATTCATCCAGTTGTAATATTTACGCCCTGTGGTGTTTGTAGAGTTGTTTTCAGATTGGTGGGATATTGTGATCTTTTTTCTTTGTTTGGAACGATGCTCATCCGGCATCCTACCCTCTGGTCCCTGTAATCAAATAACGGGAGCGATAATAAATATAGGCTGTCTAGCCAGTTGCTGCTGCTTCAATTCCAAATAGCCTTTCTGGCCTTGTGTTTACGCACGCTTTATATTATACTAAACTAGCGTTTGAATTGTTTATTGCACTGGTGTTATCATGCAGTTATGTGCGGTCCTGTAAGGTTAGAAAGATATATCAGGCCGATACTGTACTTTTTTTCACTAAATATACATCAGGTAGATGCAGGGGCTACAGAGCACATATTCCAATGGGTCACAGATGTTGGCGTAACACATGGCCTGTGTTAGTAAGTATCCAGCCAGGTAAAAGTCAGCAGGAGTTTTCTTTCTATAGGCCTAATTGTATTTTCACACTCAGCTGAAGATGACGACAATTACGGGATTGTAAATGATACAAAACCGTCCCCAAATTGGCCCTCATGGATTGTTAAGTTTATTTCATATAATACAATAACTTTACAATGCGCAATGTGGTTGTACATCAGTAGCCAACATTACACTTCCATTTAGCGCAGACGTTTTATTCCTTTCAGTCCGTGATTGTGTCGGCCTACTCTTTACTTTTTGTCTCCCTGTACTTGTCTAAAACATCCTTGGGTTTCATCAGCAATCTCTTAATGCTTTGGCTCGTGACACAGTGACAGTGATACCCAGTTTAGCTCACAATACAGCCAAAGTCGGCTACACTTGAAAACATATTCTTTATTGTAAATTAATTATCTGTCTGAGCAAAACGTTCATCGCAACTATATGACCTCCTGAGAACGTTAACTCAGTAATATAAGTAGACTGTAGTCTATAGTAACGTACAGTGGGTAATACAGCACAGTAAAGAAAAGACCTTTACGACAGCAGGTGTTGTAAAAACACTACAGCTTTTCTTCAAAGCGGCCGCTGGAATCAACACAAACTGAAAGTTATTAATATCCACTTTAAGAAAAAAAACAACTCCTGACTAAGTTTCATAAGATATATGTGATGTCTGAGAAGACAAATGATCCATAGTGTAGTGGGATAAAGTTTGGAAAACAACAATAAAAGCTGACACAGAATTCATTTTTAGCGCTGTGGATTTGAAATATTTTATGTGCTGTTTTCAGAAACATCACTGCAGGAAGGTAGGAAGTTGGTTTGTTGTTTAATCTTAAAGCTTTTTAAACTTTTTTTCAACAAACCAGTTGCTTCTTTAGTTTTGCTTTGTGGCTTGTGTCTACATTTGGATACATAACACCAGAGCACACAGTCAAAACATGGCAAAATAATCTCTTTTTTATGCTACACTGAAATCATAAAAGTTTGGCTTTGGAAGCAATGAAAATGTGAAATGAGATTCCTAGAGTTTACTGTTGTTGCCAGAGAAGCAAGACAGTTTGTCATGAATTCCTTTATTTTTTCCAAGTAGTGTTTCATAAATTTTTATTTTGTGGTCTTCAGTATTTATTTATCAAAGCCCTTTTTGTTTGTGTGGCGGCATGTATGGAAATTCCCTTATCACTCCTCAAAATGATGGTGTTTTGCTCATGGGGTTTGGCATCTGTGAAGCTTTATTCTGATGGGCTTTGGGATTTTGCTTGTTGGAGAAATTAATATGATTACATTCATTCATATCTGGCCTTGATATTGATCATTTTATTCCTCTGCATGTGAGGAAATAAAATTTTAGAGCCATGTTTCTTTAGTGTCTCCGTTTTATGTTTGGAAATGTGTGGTATTTTATGGCATGGTATGAAAAGTAGTGCCTTGCATTATATTTTACAATAACACAGTATAATGTATAACACAACCATGTGCAAATAAGCATGGGGCTTCCAAAGGCAGGAGGGAAGATGGAAGGATGTTTAATCCATGAAAGACTGTGACAAACAAATGAAGAAAAAACTAATTCTAGACATACATAGAAGTTTTCCCTTTTCAACAAGTTTGATGAAAACCATTCATTTATTGCGGCCTCCCCATTTCACAACTGAGAGCAGCCCAATTCCCATTCTGGATTATTCATCTACCTGTATCTATGTTAGGCGTCCATTTGTTGTGATCTTCACGGCGCCTGTGGAACTCGCCTTGCGGATCCCTGCTTTGCCTTTCCAGTACAGTTCCAGTTGTGGATGGGTCCTGATGTCATCTCTGAAGCTGCTGAGAAAAAAGTCACTGAGGACAACCCCAAAATTAAACTTTCAACAGAGAAGAGAAAAACCTTCAACACTGATTCAATTGAATGTTGTTCCATTCGATCTCTCATAGCCATATTTCATTAAAATCATTCATATGCACACTGATTCATTGATTATATCATCTCCTGCAGCCATGTTTCAGTCAAACGTTCACTGTAATAGTGTAGCTGGCCTACTTATAGCCTGATTGAAACCTAATGAAATCTTTTAATGAGCAGTCTGACAGCCTCTGGAGGGCGAGGCTGAAATCTAACACGTGTGTGTGTGTGTGTGTGTGTGTGTGTGTGTGTGTGTGTGTGTGTGTGTGTGTGTGTGTGTGTGTGTGTGTGTGTGTGTGTGTGTGTATATGAGCATCCAGTTTCTTTAAGTTAAGAGCATGGGCATGAAAGCGTGCGTGCGTGCGTGCGTGCGTGCGTGCGTGCGTGCGTGCGTGCGTGCGTGCGTGGTTATATGAGCATCCAGTTTCTTTAAAAAAGCCTCTTTTCTGTCACCGAGACCTGGAAGGGATTCCGGGCAGTGAACATTCCGGGAGAACAACACACCTAAGACAGGATTAGCTCAACTTGAAGTGAAGAATAATTAAAATACATGCAACTCTAGTCTAAAATCTTTCCTCTCTCCTTTCCCATTCCCTCTGTCCTGCTTCCCTGCATGTAATTTTAGTTTTTTAAAATGTTTTCTCTGTCTCCTCTTCCCCGTGGAGAAGCAAGAGCACATAAGTAAAGAAGCTCTTATCCTCGCGCCGACGAGTAGATAAGAATAGGAATTACAGAGGCATTCATTGGAGAGAGAGAGGGAGATGGAGAGGGAGCAGAAAGAGAGGGGTTGAGTGATCCCAACAGAAAAGAAGAGGGGGTGAGATAGAAAAGTGAGGAGAGGGAGGGGTAAGAAAACAAGAGGAGAGGGAGAACGAGAAAACAGAGCTGCACACAAAGACAGGGACACGCAAGCTGTGCTGCGCCGCTTTGGGCTGGCTTGTGAGTTTACTGTTTTTTTTTTTGTTGTCAGTTTGAAGTTTACGGAAGCATGACTGATAAGGGAAACGGGAAACTTCTTGGACAGTTCATCCGAGGACGGGACCGATCCTTTCTCTCTCAAGGCCACCTGGACACCTGCAACACAGATAAAAGCACAGCATATACAGGATCTGATGAAATGTTCCCTTGTGCAATACCAAGAAAATGTCATAGACAGAAATAGAAAAACAACAGTCCCTCTAGCCTATAATGATAAACCTGAGTAATGTAATGGCTGCTGCATTATTATACATGTCTGTAAATGGGTAGAAAATATAATTGACCAAAATTCACTTCAATTTAATTGAATACATTTATTGTCCCCAAAGGAGAGATTCAACATCTGATGGCAGCTCCTACGGGCAACTCCAACATCTGCATGTGTTACTGTCACACAGCTTTAATACAGATGGAGTTATTTTGTGGGCAATATTGTGCTTCCAGTGAACCATGTCCACTTCCAAAGAGAACAAAGACATTTTACACAGCTATATTGGTATATAACAGGGAATAGTGCGCTCGGGCAGAGAGCTGTGCTATAATACCTTTGTTAATATTTTATGTATGTGCTGGGGCTGAGCTGACTGACCAGAATATATGTTCTGTTCCTATCTAGACAATGAAGCACAGAAATAAAGGAAAGCCTCTCATTTATCATTCCTCAACAGAACTCAACACAACGCAGAGTCAAGGGGTTGCTTAACCAGCCAGTCACAGTGGTGTCTGGTCAATGACAGTTATACACTATAGGATACAATTAGACATGATTTAGATTGATGATTAAAGTTTACTTGATTATACTATTTAAAAGGACACCTGCAAAACAGATAAAAACAGCACTGCAATAAAAAAAGCACTAAAAAAACTGTGTTGGTAAGGATATGTTGCTTCAGTTACCAGTCAGACAATGTACAATCCAAAAAGGCATGTTTGAGTGATTCATAGATCCTTAAATTTGAAAACATTGTACAATGCTTTATAATACCCCCGATAGTGAGAGGGGGGCATCCAGCGCCGGATGTCAGGCTTTATCCAAGGGCGTAAGCCTCTCCTCTCCAAGCGTATAGCTCCCATGGCGACATTTTAATGCTAGGAAGCCATCACCTGCAGTTAGCATCCCATTGACTGCCATTCATTTTGGCGCCACTTTGACAGCGAATAACTTTACATCTGAAGCGTTTCAAGACTTTATTTGTGCATTGTTTATTTCTAAAGAAACATGACAATGTATAAAAGGCTCTATTACCTTGTACCTCACGTTATGGCTCCGTAGAAGACGTTTTTTCACAGATGGACCAAGCTATGGCACATTACATTCAAAGGTTTTGCCGGACAACTCTGCACTTCTTTTGCTAGAGACCTCTGTGAAAGCACCCATGCTACATCAAAGCAGCGGACTCTAAGTTAAGTTTTTTCACACAGCTGAAATATTAAGTCAATTTATTAAATTCTAATATCAAGTTGTACATTTGCATAAGACGCCCCGATTCAGTGGGCAAACACCTTTAACAGAAAGAAATGACAGAAACCTCAGGAAGAGCAACAGAGGTGGGGGTCCTTCTTCTAGATGTCATGTAAACAGAAATAGCAAAATTACAATATGGAAATGACAATAATTTGTCTCAGCACGGCCTAACTCTATGAATCTTATCACACCTTGTGATATATTAAAAAAAAAACAGTTGGAATAGAACACTTGAAACTGTAAAACTAAGTCTCTGCGTGCTGTTTAATATCATTTAAATGCCCCTGGTAATAATATCTTTATATGTTCCATTCTTTATCTCTGAGCAGCGCAAGGGAGGCCAGATAACACACACAGGTATTGCTCATGGATTCAGTATGCCGGAAGATTGTAGATTAGACCCGTTTCACAATGCTTTGTACTTCAGTGTCTTGGAGATCATGTGTAGATTACTCACAGCATAATTCCTGGGGCTTTCTGAGCTGAGCTGCTGTGTTTTACCTCTGAATAAGACAATCCCAGGTCACAGCCATGGGGAAGGCATGATAACTAATGCTGTTTTCAGCAAATTAAATCTACTGTGACCAGGGGCAGCCTGCATGCTAGATGAAAACATATTTTACTGTCTGTGGACACCAGTGACCTGAACGCAGCTGATCTGGTGTCTGCTAGAGTTTGCGTCTTTTCTCTGTCCTTGCAGTCCCTTTTGACAATATATAGAAACAGCTTTAGCTTAGTGCTTCTCACATGATTTAGCAGCACAGTCTCATGGGAATTCATGAAATGGTCACGTTATTTAATCTATTGATTTGTGTACAGGTCACGTTAATGTCGTTATTTTCGTGTGTTGATTACGAATTTTTAAGTAATGTATTGCATGATCACAGAACAATAACAGTAACAAGTAGTACTGAAAAGCCAAAAAGCTGCGCGGGGAGTTTGTTCAGGGGTGGTGGATGGGTCAAACAACACAGGAGTTTCACCCCAATGAACGGGGATCGTGTCCGGCGTGTTGCAGTTCTTTTCCGCGTTATTCTCTTCTTATCCACATCTGTCCCGTTGTTGTCTGTGTCCTGCATATGACAGTTCCTTTCCCCATTCCCTTTTCCTAACCACAACCTTCTAGTTGTTTTGGCTGGCGTTTGGCGTTTCATTTCCCCGTTGTTGCGTGCCACAGCGACTGCGGATCGTGTCCCTGTCCCTTGTGATGGTCTGTCCCGTTATTGACGCGGGTGTGTGCCGTTTCTTTTCCCTGTTGTTGCAACCCCTAGAGCCGCCCAGTGTCATGGCATGTCCTGAAATGGTCACGTTCGAAAATCATGACATGTACACGTAATAAACAAGAAAATCATGACATGTACACAAATCAATAAATCAAAATAACGTGACCATTTCACAAACTGGTGTGAGACCGTGTTGCAGCAATTTAGAGCTGTATATGCTCCGTCTCTGCCACACTGGTATAAAACTTTGTGTGTGTGTGTGTGTGTGTGTGTGTGTGTGTGTGTGTGTGTGTGTGTGTGTGTGTGTGTGTGTGTGTGTGTGTGTGTGGGTGGCTGCGACTCGTGCTGACTTTGGCGTCATTCTCCACAGCAATAAAAAATAAAGTAGTGTTCTTTGCTGAGTGCCTCAATATTGTATTAAGTATGTTATCATCTATTGCCATTTTTCTGTTCATCTCCCCACTGTCCCACTGTTGATATTGATGTTGCTGATGCTGAGGACAATATTAGAGGCAATATCAACACTTCTCTGAAGAAGACAAATCTCTCCACAGAATCTCTAAACACCCCAAATCCCTCAACAACAGTACTATGAAGAGAATATAAATATGTGTTGTGGTGTGTGTTGCATTTTGCCAGTCAAGAAACCAACCTAGATCAGTTAAGTGTCCTGCCCACCATCCCACATTGGAAAACATCATGTTTATACGCTGTGGGTGTGTGTAGTTCATGCTATGCTTTCAGTACAAATGACCCCGTGCACTTGGAATCAAACCTGGGATTAATAATGTCATAACGTGTCATTTCAAAAATGTTTTAGCTATCTAGGATTGTTTGGTTGCTAACGTTAGTTCAAAACATCATTCAACTAACAACCTTTGTTGTGTTTGATTACAAACATATAGCCAGCAGTGAACAAACTTCATTAAGTAGGTCAATTTTTACTGTACTATAGTAACCTAACACTTACAGAAGTCTCTCGTTAACATCTTGTATGCTACTTGTCGCAAAGTGACGCATGCGCAACTCACATCTTCACTCGTTGCAAAGTGAAGAGTGCACGACTCATATCTGCACTTGTGTTCCATCGGGGGAGTGACATAGCGCGGCTTTGCGAGGCTAAGGGAACTACCGCACAAATTGACACAGCCAAGCCTTCTACTCACCAACACCAGATCAATCACACACAAAATGGATGAGCTACAAATACACACGGAACTGCTGCTTGATGATTATCACAGAAGCCTGGCTGAACACACCTATTACGGACGGACGCTATCAGATATCAGGGCGAGCTAGCTACCGGCAGGATAGAGACAGGATAGGTAAATTTAAACAATGTCTGAGTTGAAAACGCATATTGTTGTCACGTAAGGGCCCTGTTCATGTTGCACAGACATTTTAAGAGACACAAAGGCACTCTAAAACTTGCCCCAACAACTGCCGTATTAGCTCAGTGGAAGCTCATACACGGAGCTGCACCTACTCCGTTTTGCCTGCACCAACTCGGTCGGGTTTTTTTCAAACGAAAGTACACGCATATTTATAGCGATCAAGACTAATGTAAAAATTGGCCAGAATTTTCCTTTAAGTTAGCTTACAGTAACTACAGTAAGGTTTAAACATTACAACATGGTTAATAGTTGCAAACATTCATTAGAAGTTTAGAAAAGTAATCAAAAAGTAATTAAATGTAACAAGTTACATTACTTTGATTAAGTAATTGAAATAGTTACACTACTATCCCATGTTTGCATGGTAAGCAGAAGAAAGTGTGACCCATATACTTCCTGCTGTGGATGTGAATGCAGTGGGTTGATGCTAGAACTGATGGTCTGGAGGGATGGACAAAGGCATTACCCGCCCTATCCTGATAAACTTTAGCATTTATTACTCTCACTCCTCATGCCGCCTTCACCCGTCGCTCCGGACCATCCACTCTAGCATCAACCATTGCCAGGAATTCTTTTATGCCAGAGCCCTCTGCAGAGGCAACTCCTCTGCACCCAGTACTGAGAAGATTGCATTTATTGCTTTAATGCTGTTCTCTGAATGTGACTTTAAGCCCCCAAAAAACTATTTTCTCAATAAGTTTCTTACTATGAGTAACAGTGTACTACATTAGCTTATTTAGTCATAAATACTAAATGTTATGAAGAAAAATTTCAGATTTGAAGGAACTTTAATAAAAACAAATGTACACTTTCATGCTGTTTTTCCTTGTTATTATCATCAATAGTGTAGTGTACAGTATGGCCACCAGCAAAACACTGTGGCCACAGTAATAAAACAAAAGTAGAATGAAACCTGTTTCCACGGCAGCTGCCAGTAAACACTTGTGTTGTACAAATTGCATTCTCCACTTTACCACCTCCATCCCACCACACATGAAGTCTTGTCTAGTGATGTTGCATTGGAGAATTTCTGCACAGAGTCCAAAAGACTACCAACATGCAAAATTGCATGGTGCATCTGTGTGTGGGAGTAAGTACCAATCCTCAAGTGTGTAGTGAATTATGTCATTAATGGTTACATTAACATTTGGTGTGCAGTGAGATAATATACATTATTCATGACCTCTATTTTATCAATGTCATTATTTAAGCTCAAATAATCAAAATCCAAGTGATAAATTGCTGAAAAAAATATATATATAATTAGAAGCTTACACATTTACATACTATCAAATTAGTTAATGTCCCATTATTTGATGTCTGTTGTGTTAGTTTTATTTAAAGGAACACGGCAACTTATTGGAACTTTAGCTTATTCACCATATCCCCGAGAGTTAGACAAGTTGATACATGTAGAGTACTGTAGAGATTTCCAACTCGTCAAGGCATTTCTGTTAAACTTGGGAATTCTACGCAGTGTCCTCCACGTAAGGAAAGTAAGTACATTAAGCAAGCTGGGCAAGTTTGACAATTGTTTTGCTAAATTACGGGATTGTCGAGATTGTTTACATACAGTAAATCATGGTAAAGAAATATAGTACAATGTATTAAACAACTTCAGATTAATTGGAGTGGAAAGAAGGGTTACTGAACTTTGATCGTAAATTGGATATCAGAGTTGTGGCATCTAATCATGTCTTGTACTAATGGAGTCTTAAGTTCTACTGTTGGCACATAGTACTGCACTTAAACTGTGCTGTAAGTCTATTACTTTTTGTCTTTATTTCCCTCCTGATTGTGTTTTTAAATGTTGTTCTGTACATTTCTCCACTTTATGTGAAGTACTTTGAATTCCATCTGTTTAAAATATGCTATAGAAATATACTTGCCTCACCTAACTTGCCAGCATTTGTAGATTTTGGAAATATGATGGGAAAGAAAGCCTAAACAAAAGTTGACAAATCGACTCTGAAGCTCCTTCTGAAACATTAGGCTTCTAAGATGATAAATCTAAGATGATAAATTAGTATCTATGCGTAATACATTTTTACATTGCTTTGGTCGCAAATTATGTTGTCAGGTGTCAGGACTTTGCCCCTGTTGTGCACATCAATGAAGTATACTTGGTCAGTGGGGTTATTGCCATCACTAGGAAGATGGAAAAGCAGCAGAGTACAGGGAGGTGGAACAGACACAGAATGAGGAGAAGCCTGAGGCAAGGTTTCCATTTGTGTCTCTTGGGTCTGTTTCCTGTCTACCTACTGCCTACTTCCTGTCTGTCCATCACAGTGTGGCTGGGATTGGGGATGACACATAGCCTCCACGTAGACACAGAGGGTCCCATTCACTGAGACTTTTGCACTTAGTTTCAGGGCACATTTTGGGCCTGGAGGCATGCGTGTTATATTTCAAACAGGGGATCCAGACTGGAACAGCACTTTGTAATCTGTGTGTGCCTTGCGTGACATCATAGAAGTGCACCTTATCTCTTACTGATGAAAGTCAAGCATCAATGATGTGCAAAGACATTGTAAGCGTTATTCTTTATGTTGAATTTCCTGGAGTTCACAAAATTAGAGTAGGTCATTGTTCGCATTAAAATTCTCTGCCTCTAAAGATGCAGATGCATTCGAGCCACCTCCACCCTTCACCTCCTCTGGTACGAGCATCTGCTGCATCAGTTGCTCCATGCTGCCTACTCCTCCTGCTGTGGTAGTCCTCCACCTGTTGCCGTGACCCCAGGGTTCTTCATTTCCCCAGAGATTGGTTAATGACTTGCATCTATTTTAGGAGCAATGACCACGCAAGTATTTAGCTAATTAGCCACTTTCTGTAAATTCTCGTGCAGATTGTGACTGTGAAATGCACTGAAGACCTTTAATGCACATGTATCTGGCTTCTATTGTTGACAAAGCAATCTCCACTCAAGGAGCTATCAATCACTTGTTCTGGAGCCATCCACCATATCACTTCATCAGCAGTTGTCATGGAATTGTATATCTTCAAACTTTCCATTATTCGGACATCTCGTCATGTCCATAGACATGAGAGTGGTGTCAATGTTCTAACTCTTGGCAATGAAGTGAAAAACCGTATTTTTCCAGAACGTCAAACTATCCCTTTAAGTCACAATGAAAGCGTCAAAGTTGTAATCAAATTGACATCTTTTCCCATGACAGTTAAATTCCAATAATGTTTCCAAAAATTGCATTTTTCATGCAACAGAGACAGTCGGTAAAGAATGACGATGTGCATTTAGTACATATATATGTTGTACTGATAATATCCTGGCCACATGCGAGCCTTATCAATAAAATGAGTATTGTGTATATAAAAGAGTTCTTGAGCAGTAAAGGCTTATTATTAATACAAAAGATCTGCTATTTCAGTAGTATTTGTCTGTAATGGACTAGGACCACGGAGCTAAAGTGCTTTGACTAAGTGCTCCATCTGTCTCAGTGTATCTAACACAGGTATAACTGTGTTTCTCAAAATAGAACAAAAGAAAAAAACTGACATTGGCAGAAGCTCTCAAACTTTCATATTTCCATACAGAAACAGGACAGTGGAAAGGCATCTCTTAGAAATGTGCTACAGATCAATCTACTTACAGTACACAGAAATATTCAGCCACACAAAAATATTGGTGAATAATTATATGGCAAAGAAATATTAATAAGTGATGTTGAGAGGCAGCATTCAGTCTGGTTGTGTGATTTTGTGATTCAGCTCATCAGCCCCTTAACATTGCTATTATGTGCCCCAAAAGCTTGAGTTTTTCCAAACTATTGAGCGTAAGCACCAAATACTAGAATTAACTGGCTCCAAATCCCAAAAATTTCAGTGCCAGCCTTGAAAAATACCATGTTCTCTTCTAAAGAAAGCAGAATAGAACAAAGAAACCAAAATATTAAACAATATATGGTATTTTCTGTCTGAATACTTGGAAACTTCCACATTGAATCGCATTTTAGTGTAGGAATGCAGCCATAAAATACTGCTTACTAAACATGCCTATTCTTAATTTGGACTGTGAAAGAAGGTTAGTTGCTGGCAAGTAGAGGTTGCACTTTAACTGTTTTATTCGTTCCCCCTGATCTTTATTTAATGAGAAATGCTGTTTGAATTTCCAAGATAGAAACGCGTTCCTGCCCTGGCTCTGTTGTGCCGGTTCTGGCTCCATCTCTACCTCTATTAGGGATCACGCTAAAAAGCTAATTTTTTGGGTTTTCATATTGGGGCTTCTAGGAAATGCAAGGAGGTGCCTTAATTTATTTAGATAGTGAATAATCTTGCGAAACAGAGAAGTATTGTCATGTAATCCATTGATGTAACTATGTAACTGTATTCTAAATACCAACTATTTAAATTGTAACTGTAACGGAATACAGTTACTCATAATTTGTATTCTGAATACGTAATGCCGGTACATGTATTCTGTTACTCCCCAACACTGCAGTGGCAACAGAGCAATCCCAGAAGTGGAATGTCAAGGATATAGACTACACAGCACATAACAGTCTTCCATTTCATCAACACATGCAAAATTAGGCATACAACCTACACTCCGTAGCCAGGTTTGAAAGACTACTACTATGCTAAACTGTGTGTTGGTGTGAGCCTTTAAATCTGGTAGATTGTGATCGACGCATACATGCGTGCGTGCATGTGTGCATACAAGAAGAGATTAGAGAGTCGGTACTGACGTCACAGATGGGTTTGACTCATAATAGGCAGACATTCTAAGTAATCCTAGCAGAAAAAGCACAGCTGGAATTAATAACATTATTAATTTTACAGTTCTACACAATGCATGATGTGTAACAATTTGGAGCTTGGGCATTAGTCCAAGCTCCAAATTCCCCCGAGCTACTCAAGCTCACTCATCTGCTTCGCTCCAGCATCTCCAGCCATTACCCCTAACTATCAACCCCCTGCCACAGCCGGCTGCCTGAAATATTAGCCTGACACTTTACAATGTGAATAGAAATGTCTTTGTCCAGGTTTACAAAGTGATGTCACATTTATCAGACAGCCCTCATACCCTCCTGTTCTCACACACTACAATGATGTCACAGGTGACATGATTGGCCATTGATTAAAGGATAAGCTGAGGGCTGGAAACTGGTCTGTAGAACTTATTGGCAGCTAAACACACCCTAGGAAGAAGCACTACAGTGTGCCTGCGCATGCGTGATAAAAAGAAACAGAGGGGCAGTGAACTCATTAATACCTGGCATTGAAAAAGAGGAGCTCAACCAGTGTGAGGCGAAAAAGGGCAACACACACAAATGGTGTTGTACAGATCAACAGCACCCCCTGTGTCAGAATTGTAGAATTGCATCTTCTCTGTGAAAATCTATCTATCTATCTATCTATCTATCTATCTATCTATCTATCTATCTATCTATCTATCTATCTATCTATCTATCTATCTATCTATCTATCTATTCTTTTTATATAATGTATCTTCTATCTTTTTCTATTATGTTAAGTGCCTTTCTAGTTGATATTCTGTCTGCCTGCTAATTATGCCATAATTATGTCTTTAACAGCACTCAGCAATCCCAAAGGACATGCACAGGGAGTAAAGGGAAAGAACAAAAGAATAGACACACACGGAGACGAGTTTCATCACCACACGGATGAAAACATCAGTCTGTCCTGGGAGTTTGATATTACATTTATAACAGTGGCAGCAGCCAAGAGAGATAGGCAGAGGGATAATATACAGTCTATGAGGGGAGAAGGGAGTGCTTTTCACTTTACATTGTTATAGATGCTACAGTATATGCAGCGAATGAAAGTAGATAAATCATAGATAATCATAAATACTTTTGAACCATTTGTCTGACTGGGTTAATATTAGTCTGATATTTTGACATGCCATCTACTGATACCAAGAGCTACTTTCCTCACCCAAAACTCTGCCTGTAACTCAGACTAACAATGCCTGTCAAAACTCACCTTTTCACCCGTTTACACTGATGAAAAAAGAAAAGAAATAAAAATGTTTTAAGACTATCCTGGCAAAGGTTTTTCTCACCTGGAAAAAGTTTTTTCCAGGTTTCCAAGTTTGTTTTTTTTAAGGAACTTAGAAATAATATCCTGGCAAAACGTTTTTATCTGTTCTTTAATCATAAACATGGAAG
>JABXJD010000022.1:5352500-5476111 GCA_013375575.1 Percina caprodes | reverse complement strand
TAAAAATGAGCTAAAAATAACCTAAAACTGAAAAGGAAATTAGTAAGATTCAAGCATATTGTGATTTGGGGGCCTTTATGAATTGGCTTCAATGCAAACACCTCTTCCTATCAACAAAAAATGAATAACAGTTAATGAAAACAAGCGTAATAAAAGGAAATTAGATGAAAATTTAAATTGTAATTAAAAATGACAATCATGAGGAAAAAGGTAAAATTCATAACATCTGCTAACTCACTCATCACATATCTCTACATTACTGTACAGATTCACAATATTTACTGTTTTCCTTGATGAGAAAAGGCATAACCTGATGAAAACATTGTGAAATTTGTTCCTAAAACTGCTTTTGTCATAAGCCAATATTTAAAATCATGCAGAACTGTGATGTGACATACTGTATTTTACTGTATGGCCTTGTATGCTTCACTCTGTCCTTTATAAACCATCACTGGGCCACAAACACACACAAGTCTAATATACTAAAGTATTGGTTCACACTGTCTCACTGTTGGTCTCATATGCCAAACACTGGTCTCAAACACCATGATCATGCAAACACAGAAAACACCCAAGCCATACTGAATCTTAGTCATATACAGAAGCTGTAAGTTAGCATTGTTTCAGGCCATTATAAAGCACTTCCTGTGTTGGAATCTATACTAACAGTGGACTGACAAACCTCTTTGTGCAAGACTGCGGGAGGACATGGCTGCTGTGTGCAAAAATCTGACCACAATTGACCAAAAACTACTAAAACTGAGCTAAAAATAACCTAAAACTGAAAGAGGGAAATTAATAAGATTCAAGCATATTGTGATTTGGGGGCCTTTATGAATTGGCTTCAATGCAAACACACCTCTTCCTATCAACAAAAAAATGAATAACAGTTAATGAAAACAAGCGTAATAAAAAAGGGAAATTAGATGAAAAATTTAAATTGTAATTAAAAATGACAATCATGAGGAAAAAAGGTAAAATTCATAACATCTGCTAACTCACTCATCACATATCTCTACATTACTGTACAGATTCACAATATTTACTGTTTTTCCTTGATGAGAAAAGGCATAACCTGATGAAAACATTGTGAAATTTGTTCCTAAAACTGCTTTTGTCATAAGCCAATATTTAAAATCATGCAGAACTGTGATGTGACATACTGTATGGCCTTGTATGCTTCACTCTGTCCTTTATAAACCATCACTGGGCCACAAACACACACAAGTCTAATATACTAAAGTATTGGTTCACACTGTCTCACTGTTGGTCTCATATGCCAAACACTGGTCTCAAACACCATGATCATGCAAACACAGAAAACACCCAAGCCATACTGAATCTTAGTCATATACAGAAGCTGTAAGTTAGCATTGTTTCAGGCCATTATAAAGCACTTCCTGTGTTGGAATCTATACTAACAGTGGACTGACAAACCTCTTTGTGCAAGACTGCGGGAGACATGGCTGCTGTGTGCAAAAATCTGACCACAATTGACCAAAAACTACTAAAACTGAGCTAAAAATAACCTAAAACTGAAAGAGGGAAATTAATAAGATTCAAGCATATTGTGATTTGGGGCCTTTATGAATTGGCTTCAATGCAAACACACCTCTTCCTATCAACAAAAAAATGAATAACAGTTAATGAAAACAAGCGTAATAAAAAGGAAATTAGATGAAAAATTTAAATTGTAATTAAAAATGACAATCATGAGGAAAAAAGGTAAAATTCATAACATCTGCTAACTCACTCATCACATATCTCTACATTACTGTACAGATTCACAATATTTACTGTTTTTCCTTGATGAGAAAAGGCATAACCTGATGAAAACATTGTGAAATTTGTTCCTAAAACTGCTTTTGTCATAAGCCAATATTTAAAATCATGCAGAACTGTGATGTGACATACTGTATTTTACTGTATGGCCTTGTATGCTTCACTCTGTCCTTTATAAACCATCACTGGGCCACAAACACACACAAGTCTAATATACTAAAGTATTGGTTCACACTGTCTCACTGTTGGTCTCATATGCCAAACACTGGTCTCAAACACCATGATCATGCAAACACAGAAAACACCCAAGCCATACTGAATCTTAGTCATATACAGAAGCTGTAAGTTAGCATTGTTTCAGGCCATTATAAAGCACTTCCTGTGTTGGAATCTATACTAACAGTGGACTGACAAACCTCTTTGTGCAAGACTGCGGGAGACATGGCTGCTGTGTGCAAAAATCTGACCACAATTGACCAAAAACTACTAAAACTGAGCTAAAAATAACCTAAAACTGAAAGAGGGAAATTAATAAGATTCAAGCATATTGTGATTTGGGGGCCTTTATGAATTGGCTTCAATGCAAACACACCTCTTCCTATCAACAAAAAAATGAATAACAGTTAATGAAAACAAGCGTAATAAAAAGGAAATTAGATGAAAAATTTAAATTGTAATTAAAAATGACAATCATGAGGAAAAAGGTAAAATTCATAACATCTGCTAACTCACTCATCACATATCTCTACATTACTGTACAGATTCACAATATTTACTGTTTTTCCTTGATGAGAAAAGGCATAACCTGATGAAAACATTGTGAAATTTGTTCCTAAAACTGCTTTTGTCATAAGCCAATATTTAAAATCATGCAGAACTGTGATGTGACATACTGTATTTTACTGTATGGCCTTGTACTTCACTCTGTCCTTTATAAACCATCACTGGGCCACAAACACACACAAGTCTAATATACTAAAGTATTGGTTCACACTGTCTCACTGTTGGTCTCATATGCCAAACACTGGTCTCAAACACCATGATCATGCAAACACAGAAAACACCCAAGCCATACTGAATCTTAGTCATATACAGAAGCTGTAAGTTAGCATTGTTTCAGGTCATTTTAAAGCACTTCCTGTGTTTGAATCTACACTAACAGTGGACTGACAAACCTCTTTGAGCAAGACTGCGGGAGACATGGCTGCTGTGTGCAAAAATCTGACCAAAATTGACCAAAAACTACTAAAAACGACCTAAAACTGAAAAAGGAAATTAATAAGATTCAAGCTTATTGTGATTTGGGGGGCTTTGAGACACAATCATCGAATCTCAAATCCAGCAATTACAGTAAGCAAGTACACACAGGGTTTAAAGCAAAAACTTACCTTTGATGGGGTTTATGTATTTCCAGACACACAATGCTTTCTCCTTCTGCAGTCTTACGTGATTTTGTGCATCACAAATGGGGTCTAGTCTGCCTCGCCTCACTGTAAAATATTATGTCAAGTCAGTCATTACATATACAGCATTATCAAAACTCATTTTAGCTGTGGTATTATGCTAGGCATCGACACAGCTCAAGCTAGACAGCAGATCGTTTGTGACAATTGATTTTATTTACAAACGCAGGTTTCTTTACAACATTGGGTAAAGCCAATGTACACAAACCAGTAAGAGCCATTAAAAAGGAGTTCCACAGTCGGCTTTTATTTGATTATTATTATATTATTATTATTATTATTATTATTGAATGATAATATATTGAAATAAAAGATTATTAACTATAAGTATGTTAATGATGTTGCTGTATTTCCGCCGACCAGTTTGTTTGTGGTTGTTACCATAGTAACATCGTGTCATGGCTCCATTCATTCTGCCTTTTTATTGTGGTTGTGCGCGGGCGTGATCGAACCTACTCCGAGTTGATTGACCCAACTCATATCAGCTGTTCTGAAACCAAAACTCAGTTTCCCATCCCAGGGTAAATCAACTCAGATATCAGGGTTTGTTAACCCTCCTTCCTGAAATGGAGCCCAGGTCTAAAATCGGTACAAAACTAGTTTATATGCCCATTAACGATAATTCGTGAATATAGAGCAATAATATTTTAAGCAAACAACACAACCTACCCCTCAAATGAAAGCGGAGCCTCCGCAGCTTTCCATCGCTAGCGAGCAAAGCCATGTACAGCAAAGCGTCCGAAAGCCAGCAGCCAAACCGCTATAAAATGCCAATTGCTTCGCTGAATATGACTGAACCCCTGACAGAGTAACTGTGATGACAGAATTAGCTTACCAGCTAGCTGCAGTGCTAAAGCCGTTTACACGAGCTCCGTTCCGGCTGTAGCGTAACAGACGAGATGCAAACAACGGGAGACACGTTCTCGCATGACACAAAAAGGACACCGCGTTTGTTTTTAAAAACAAAACAATAAACAAAATGCGCCTCTCCCACAAACCTAGCTTCACAGCGGAATGGGTTCAGGCCAGGGGAGGGAACTACTGGGAGTCAAATGTTGCGTTCAAGATCGTCTTGTTAAACGGCTTAAAAACACAGACAGCATTTTAAGTGCTATTTCTATTTCAATCATGTTAACGCTTGTTATTTACCTTTGACGGTCGAAACATCCGCGTTCACACAAAGAGGCTGCGGGGCGCCCACGACTTTTCTAAGCAGGACTATCCCTGATATCGACATAACACCGCCAGTCTCTTCATCGCTAGCTAGCTAAACAAAATGGATTTTACTCTTTCAGAAGCTAGCGCTGTTTAGCTAGCTGACAGCGGATCCAGTGAATCCAGATCCAGCATTAACATTAGTTCATGCTGGCAATAAGATATAAGATAAGATAGAATGTAAGACCAGCAATAAGAAAAGAAATAGAGAACAATAAATAATTAGTACAAAAAACAATAGTAAGAAATATGTAGTTAAATAGTCATGACCTTATTTACATTATTATTAAGTAAATTATTATTAATTATATAAACTAAAGCTTCTTTGAGTCCATCAAGGCTGTCAATCATATATGTATAAAATATAAAATATGAAAGCCTTACTTTTCGAAGTTCATCGCAGTCCTCGGCTTGTCCACACTGCAAGCTCGCTGAACTTCCCGCGTTGTGTGTAAAATTGGCGCGTCATTGTGTATATTTTCGGAAACGTGTATAACTTGCAATGTCTCTTACAGCCTATGGGGGCGCTGTTGGATACACACGTCTTGGTCTCACAAACCCATCCTGCCTTGAGAGACCAATATGTATGAACATCAGAAAGGCAGGGATGGGCCATTACAGTAGAATAGCTATATTAACTGTTAACACTAGAAACTATGTAATCACATATGTATTCATAATGACTTATATTATTAATTTTCAATAATTATAGCATTATAAAGTTTTTAGTTTACGAGACCATCAAAATCGGTTCCGTAACCCGATTGGTCTCGTAATGCTGGTGAGTAAACCTGAAAATTGGTCTTGTAAACCATGTATGCCTACACACACACACACACACACACACACACACACACACACACACACACACGCCAAAGCTACCCACGCCCATGTTTGATCTTAATAAAGCATCAAAAGAGAGAAGTTGTCTCCATCCGTGTTTTAACACACACCTGGAAACCAGAATCAGCCACAGTGAATTTAAAATGCAGTCCTATTCTAGCCCTCATCAACAGTAATATAACATACATCAGATGTAGTCCTTTGGATTTTGGTTTCATTTTATAGGCCTGTTGTAGATGTTAAGTGCTCTATAGTTCCTATACAGTTCAATCACTTTGAATTCTGCCTCATAGATGTAACATTAGATTATGCATGATTATGCTTTTTTAATTTATTTACAGCAATGATTGGGTAAATATATTCTGAATATAAAATACATAATATGTGTGAAAATCAGGTTATAAAAGCACTTTATTTGTAGTATTTTTGTGTGACTTTCTTTCCATTTTGCTTAAACTTTCTATAAGTTGAAGCATCAACAAGGATATGACACTGAGGCGTTCTCACCACCAGAGGGGGCAACTAGGAGCCCTGCTACTCAATCAGTACCTTGTAAATCTGGTTTCTGCTGACCTCCAGTGGTTTAACTTCTCACCTTGCAGCAGTGACGTACAGGCAGCTTCACTGCTTCTCACTCTGCCGTCAGGATGCAAAACATAACTTCTTTTGGTTAATATCACTTCAATTTTATTGCTGCAAAATGGGACAAACTGACCAACAAATACATAATTAAAGATCCATACTTGGCTCCTGTGTACGGATACAGTATCGCCACTGAAAATATCGCCATACTACGCTGTATCGATTCCCCCCCCACCCCTAATAAAGATGTAGATGGAATCGTGGAAAAAGGGGCTAAAAAATATGTGTGTGTGTGTGTGTATATATATATATATATATATATATATATATATATATATATATATATATATATATATATATTTTATATGAACTGTTGTGCATGTTTATAGCAGTGAATGACACTGCTACAGAAATACACACACACACACACACACACACACACACACACACACACACACACACACACACACACACACACACACACACACACACACACACACACACACACACACACACACACACACACACACACACACACACACACACACACACACACACACACTTTCACCTCAGTGTGACTGCAGCTCGGAGCCGACACTGGATACAATACTGCTGCTGCCATGTTTTATTTACCACAGAGAGAAGAGAAGAGAAGAAGAGAAGAGAAGAGAAGAGAAGAGAAGAGAAGAGAAGAGAAGAGAAGAGAAGAGAAGAGAGCTAAAAACAGCAGAGAGGAGAAAAGAGACAAGAGGAGAGGAAACATCTGAGTCACTGTAGATAAAAATAGGACGGATCCTCCATGTCGACTGTGCCTGAACAGAATAAAACAGCATTTTAAGAATGAAATGAGTTGATTCGGATCGGTTTATCACGGGCATTTTACTGTTGTATGACAGACCGTTGCTATGGACGTAGTCCTGATCGTAGACTTTGGCGGAGCATTCATAAATCAATAATCAATTTTTCATCCTTCATCTTTGGTTATTGTTTTGATTAAAAACCCCAGAGGCGGAAAAATACACATATACGTTTTTGAGTTAAAATATTCACACATTTTTGTGCAAACACACACACATGTAGTTAATGTGAGGAATGTTAAAACTCCAAAATAAATAAATAAAGATAGCTGGAGCATAAATAAGATAATAAATATCTGCCCAAATTGTTAATAATCAGTTCATTCAGTGGTGTTCTTGGTGAATACAATCAGAACAAATCATCGATCCTGTGAAAACAAGACCTACAGGACCAATAATAATAGCTTGTATTTTAAGGGTAGTTCTCCTTTAAGAGCCACAAACAGATGCTCCACTTTTAAGGGATTGAAATTCTTCACAGACACAGTGAATCAAACATGAGGAACTGCTCCGTCCATGAAGCAGACGCATCACAAGTGTCAACGTTCTCATATAAAATCCACAGTTTGATGAAGAATCAAATGTACGTGGACCGCTCACTGAAAACGCAGCTCACTGACTTGAGTTATATGAATAAATCAACGGTCAACTGTGTGACTTGTGGAAGCCAGTCATTACATAACACCAAGGCCGTGGAGAGAGGAAGGGCATTATGGGTAATTTGCCGCCTGAGGTGAGACAGTTTAATCGACTGATGTTCTGTTGTTTCTGTAAATTCAACACAGAGAGGCATCCAGTCATGATAGCATGAATATAAACCACTTTTCTGCTGCTTTGGACACAAAAGAGTCAAGAAGAAAAATGTATTTTCATTTGGAGCTCTAATTCAGACATTATTAAGTCAATTTCAAGTTAATTTAAGTCCTCTTTTTGGATCCCGTAGAAGTCTTTTAAGCTTACTATTCACTGGCAATAGACATTTTGTATTTTTATACTTCTTTTTGTACCTGCATTTCACCAAGTTACGGTTAGGGCTGAAAGTTAACACTGAAATAAGCACGTTTGTGAGTGATTTGGTGAAATTAAAGAAATAAAGTTTAACACAGAGGTCTGACCTATCTGACGTGTCTGCTATGTGTATTTTCTGTACTTTGTTAGCTTTGCTAGCGTCGTTGATAAACCAAATCTAGCGATAGGAACAGCAACATGTCATCGCCGGTCGGACTAACTGCTAGTTTGGGTGGTGTCATTTTCTTTAGTCTGTGATGCGACACTTATCACTTTATCACTTTAACACTGGACTCAACACTAACACTTTGATAATAATTTCTGGTCTTTTATTGTCTTTATTTGACGAATGTTCTTATTGTTATTATTACTGTTATTTTGTTGTCTTTATACTGTCTTTTTTATCTAATTTTTTTCTTGCGAAAACTGCTGCTGAAATTTTTAATTACCTCGCAGGAGTCATCCCAAAAGTATTAATAAAGAGAAGTCTGACTAATGTTAGCTTAGAGAGCTAATTTACCTAAAGTGTTGACATATGAATGCATCATACACGTATTTTAGAAGTGGGAGATAAGAGTATATCCAGTTGTTCCTCAACCCAAATTGCTCGTTTATGTACAGGATGCAGGGTTTTCTACATGTGACTGTATTTGATGCTGTTGCTCTCCTGTTCAAAGCTGCAAGCTTTACAATTTTAAAAGTTATTTAGGCACAACCAGGTGCAAAAATATCAAAGACTGTAGTAGAGGTTCATGAGTATGTATTTGCAAAGGGAGTTGCCAGGAATCAAAGAGTAAATCCCAACAATCAAGACTTCAGGGACACAGAGGAAACCCTGAGAAGTAACTACGTCTCAAGGCTAAGTAGTTGCTTCTGATAAAATTGAGTTATTATTGCTGGTTATTAACAATTTAGACAACATAATTGTATACCAAGATATCTATCTATCTATCTATCTATCTATCTATCTATCTATCTATCTATCTATCTCAGCCCTACGTTGCCCCAATAGAAGAGGAAGAAGTGTCCATGTCTACCTTGAGCTGCACCAGGTGGACGTCTACGTGCCGGTTGTCGCTGTCTTGTCCCGCAGAGTGTGAGCTGCGTGACTCGGTCGCTGGTCGCCCTGAGCCACGTCTCGATCTCCGGCAGGTGGAGGACCACCTTCCAGTCGGCGCCGGTGTGGAGGCGGAAGTTTCTTTGACCTGAAACGTAAGACAAATGGAGAATAAATCAAGAAATCATTATTACCACAGGCAATAACACTTTTTAACACTTTGGGCCCCATCTTGCACCCGACGCAATTTTATACGTCTGAACATACTTTACGTTTTTATTTTTAAATAGTTGTTATTAGTTGTATTCAATCCTAATTATTTCTTGTATATTCTGCATGTGTACTGTGTGTGTTATATTTTGCTTTTTATTTTTGCATTTATTAATTTGGGATCAATAAAGTAACTAATCAAATCTAAAATATGTAAAGCTGCACTAATCAGTATTTTTATATTAATAAAAAAGACAAATAACAAATGTGAGACTATGTTTATAGTGGCAAAGCAACAGACAATCACCCGACTACAGTTACCCTCACCTCTACTGACAGTTTTAGCCTTTTTAAGCTGATTCTCTCTCTCTCTCTCTCAGGAGTGAATTTGGATAATTTGCTAACTTAACCATTACAAGTTTCTAAATGTCTAAGGAGATTATATATTATGTTTGTCAGGCTGTAGAGGCACAAAAAAGACACTAATGAAGATTTAAGTGGATGTTAAATCGAACTTATTGATCCTCTGACCATTTTTTTCTGAAGAAACCGAATATTCTCAGTTCACATAATCAGGTTGAATTGTCTATTTGTTTTTTTCAAGTGCTTGAAGATCCAATCATCACTAACTTGTCCAGCACACACACACACACACACACACACACACACACACACAAACACAAAGACCTTTTGACAAGGTTTGTAGGAGAAGCAGAACGAGCCACATTCAACCATTGTCATCGTCACAGCTGATTTGTCACCTGTGGGAGGCGTCTCTTCCCAGATTAGGTCCACCCGCTGTGGGGCTGCCTTGGCTGGGGCCCGGGCGGGCCCCGGTCTGGGACTCCTGCTCGGGGTCCAGGCTGTGAGCTGCCGATGGGACGGCAGCGGAGGACGCGGCGATGTCCAGGGTTGGCGTGACGGAGGTGATCATTGGGGACAGAGGCTCGGGGGTCCCGGGTGAGAGAGCTGCGATGCTCATGGTGAGAGAAAGAAAGAGAGGTACAGGATTCCTAATGTGGGTGGATAAACTTCACTGGAGTAACCTGGGGGAGGGAGAGAGAGAGAGAGAGAGAGAGAGAGAGAGAGAGAGAAATGGGTCATTCATAATAGAGATTTAGAGAAAGAACAAATTAGGAAGGATTATTGGACTAATTTGTAGAAAATATTCACATTTAACAAGCTGCAATCTAAAAAGCATCAACTGAAAGGTGGGAAGGACAGATGGAAAAAAAATAATTCAGTACAAAAATATGCCATGTGTAGAAAGTGACTTCAGGAAGTGTTTCAGTGGCCAGTCAATAGTTTCAATAGTTTTTACAAGCCTATATTTTTGTAATATAATAAACACTGTTACACTTTTTGAAACTATTAAAGCTTGTGTAGGCCTATCAGTGCTTTCTGAACACTTAAAAATACCATGATTTTACCAAAGATGGTGATAATTTTGGTCACTATAACCGTGAGGTTCAATTTCCATACCGTTACATCTCTATTTCCACTAAAACCCTTTGTTTTCCTACAAGCAAATCTCCTTTTTCTCGTCTTTCTTCCTTATTGAAGTGGAGTCATGTTGCTTTGACACACACACACACACACACACACACACACACACACACACACACAGGAGATGTACATGATGACCTAAATTGAGGACAGCTACGCTCATTATTGTAAGTGAAACAATAAGTCCAATAAGTCCGTTATTAAACCGTATGAATGTGTCCCAGGCCAGGATAGGAAATTAACTAACAATGTAAAAATCAATAAGCTACTAACACACATGATCAAATTTGATTAATTCAATAAATTATTATTTTTTTGGTCTTAAATCCACCAGCCATTTTCATTTGCATCCTCAGCCTTTTGGTAAGGTTACAAGGAAAACAAAGTAATTTCAATTTTATTTTATTCTCCTCAAAACAGGTTTCCTTTATTTTTAAAGAACTATACAAAAGAAAATCACAACTTTTTTGCAAATTTCTCTGTCTCCGCAACTTCATTGCAACAAACATTAAAAAACACTCGCATTTTTTACAAAAGCTCCCGCAACATCAGGCATTTTGGGCCGCAACAATCTCAAAAAAAGGCCATGAAATCCTGGAGGGACTGATTTTAAGTAAGAATGCATTGAATGAAATAAGACAATATATGTGGTTCTGTTGCACTAATTTTGAACCTTTTAATTTATTAAAACTATCCATCTGTGAGTTCAACAATCTTTTGGGAGTGTTAGCTGAATCCTAGGAGTACTCTTTAAAACTCGGTATAATAATCTGATGGAAACTGGTATGTAGGGTTGCAACTAACAAACATTTTAGTTATTTAGTCTGTCGGTTATTTTCTCAATGAATGGATTAGTTGTTTGGTCTAAAAATGGTGAAAAATGTGGATCAGTGTTTCCCAAAATGTCCCAAGATAACGTTCTCAAATGTCTTGTTTTGTCCACAACTCAACGATATTTAGTTTCCTGTCACAGAGGAGGGACGAAACTAGAACATTATTCACATTAGTTGTATCAAAAATAGTTGATTAATTTAATAGTTTAATAGTTTTATTAGACAACTAATCAGTAGTCTTTGCAGCTCCACTGAAATGCAGATACATCAGTGTAAATGGCTTGTTCAGAGGACAAGGTATTAGAACGGTAACATGGCTGCTACAGGTTATCTGTGATGCTCAATGTTAATCTTGTACAAAAGATGAATTTTACTGCTGGAACATGACACACAACATTTCTCAGTTTATCATCAGAAACATTATCTGCATGTATTCAGCCTTTCAGCTCGTTATGATGTCATTAAAAACAGATAAGATGTCATAACTGACCAGCAGAGCAACAAACACATGGATGATAACACATAATGATGGTAAATTCTGGGATACAGTTAACTCTTCTAATGTCTTGCAATGAAACACATCAGAAGTACGGTAACGGTTCATGGTTCACCATTTATAGTTTGGTAATGTTTTTACTAGAATTGCATGAGACAAACAAGGAAACACAATCTTTCTGCCTTTTAAAAAGGATGCCCAGACATACAAGAGCAACAAAAAGTGGAGATACTAGGATAGAGTAACTGCTCGTATGCATATAAGACTTTCTGAAAAGTGTGATTGCGTGGTTTGAACAATTGGAGAAATCTGATTTTTGTCGTTTCCTATATAAAGAAATATGGATCGAGGAGACTCTCTGCTGTCCTATCTGCAAAGACATCTTTA
This sequence comes from Percina caprodes, assembly GCA_013375575.1. NCBI lineage: Eukaryota > Metazoa > Chordata > Actinopteri > Perciformes > Percidae > Percina > Percina caprodes. Next base: position 5,463,872 of record JABXJD010000022.1, on the reverse strand, counting down.
ACGACCCTGTCCTCCTGTTGTGCAGCCACAGTTTCTGTAAAGCTTGTTGGGAACAGTGGTGGACAAAAAACAACAACTTGTAAGTGCCCAGTCTGCTGGAAGAAATCATTGATCCACCACAACACTTGAACCTTAAGAACCTGAGTGAAGATTTTACAGAAAGAGAGATCAGTCGATCCACAGCTCTCTGCAAATTGCACTCGGAGAAGCTTAAACTCTTCTGTCTAGCCCACGGATGGCGATGGATTACAAAGAGGGAATTCGGGAACTCCCGAAGCCCTTACAGGAGAAACTGGAGCTCCTCAACGACATTAAAGGAAACTTTGATCAAACGGCTAAAGACATTGACGTTCAGTCTCAAGACACAGAGAGGCAGTGTTCTCGATGCTCCAGAAGATTTTCCAAAAGGAAAAGCAGGCAAGGCTTGCTGCAGTGAGGGAGGAAAAGAAGCAGGAGAGTCAGATGATGAAGAGGAAGATTGATGCTCTGAGCTCTTCCAGACACAGTCAGAGCCACTGAGTTGGCGCTGAGCGCTGATGACCTTTCATCATTCCTGCACAACTACAAGTCTGCGTTTGAAAAAGTCAATGGTTTCCAGTTGAACGATCCACAGCCGATCCCAGGAGGTCGCAACCTGCCTTTTGCCGTCTTGGACAGTATTGAGAAGATGATCCCAAATTCATGGGTTCATCCATCCATCCATCTTCATCAGCTTATCCGGTATCGGGTCGCGGGGGCAGCAGCTCCAGCAGGGGACCCCAAACTTCCCTTTCCCGAGCCACATCAACCAGCTCCGACTGGGGGATCCCGAGGCGTTCCCAGGCCAGGTTGGAGATCCACCTTGTCCTGGGTCTTCCCCGAGGCCTCCTCCCAGCTGGACGTGCCTGGACCACCTCCCTAGGGAGGCGCCCAGGAGGCATCCTCACCAGATGCCCGAACCACCTCAACTGGCTCCTTTCGACGCAAAGGAGCAGCGGCTCTACTCCGAGCTCCTCTCGGATGACTGAGCTTCTCACCCCATCTCTAAGGGAGACACCAGCCCCCCTCCCTCCTGAGGAAACCCATTTCGGCCGCTTGTAGCCTTCAAATTCATGGGTTTGTGCACCCAAAAACTAAACCTGACTCGCCGCAGCATCGTACCGCGGAGACATCTGCCGACCACAATGCACTCTGGAGTGATGTTCCTCAACAAGGCCGTTAAGTGTTGCAGCGGCAAAGAGGAACAAGATTCGAGGACTCAACCTTACCCGTCAGAAGACCATTTCCTCACCCCCAACATCTAGTGGGATAAATCTCACCAGTTTATTAGGTGAATCGGGTATAGTAGATAAAATATTTTTGAAAACCTCACAGTACAATTGAACAGCAGCATTTAAAATCATAAAGTAGAATCAACAGACCTTCAAACCAATAGGACTGCATTAGTTTTATTTATGTGGGAGTAATAAGACACGTGTGTTTCTTTAACCCTCATGCTGTCCTCGGGTCAAATTGACCCGTTTTCCTATATCAATGTTTTTTTAACTACCCAAAATAACATGATTAATTCCACACAACGCTCTTTACAAATCTCTACTTTTATTACCTTTGGGGCGTCTTTTCAATGTTATAGCATTTGGAGAAACAAATATAATAAGTGGTTTTGAAATAGTATTGAGTAAAAGTTGACATATTCCAGTCTGTGATGATCCATTAACATCCATTCCTTTAATTTTAGTCTCAATAATTTCTAATTTCTGCTTTTCTAACTCAAACATTAGGTATAATTTCCTAAAAATTAAGTTTATAAAGTTAATAAGTTAGTGTGACGTAGTGTTAAACGTCAAAAAAGGTTACAAAACATTGAAAAAAGTGTTGAAAAAAGGGACCAAAAAAAAAGTGTTGATTTTCAATTTTGACGGGAAGACAACACAAGGGTTAAACCATACCGTGACTCCTTGTAGAGCTGCAAAGATTATTTGATTGCTGCAGGATACATATATTAAAATATTTACATATTTACAAGTCTCTTTTATTTAGTTAACAAGGAGATTAGGTGACGAGTGTTTCTTTCCAAAGGACTTTAACAGTTTTTAGATTAAGACTTCAGATATTTCTGGTGTATTGTTGTGCACTTATTATACAATGCTGTGTTTTAGAAATGCTTATAAGGATTGTTGTTTATGTGATAAGTGGTGGGAAAAAAAAATAAGCACCTGATGGTCTAATGCCAAGAACAATAAAGCATAAAGTGATTAGACCGTAGTTTTATCAATGTGATGCAAAGATTGCATAACAAGCACATGAGTGTTAGGTACTGAACACATTTATACAAGTTTCCTTGTCTTGTACACATTGGATGTTTACAAAAATATCAAAATCTAGAGAAGTATTCTGCATCCAGCACCTGTATTATCAATAAAACCTAAAGAGGAAGAGAGCCGTTTGAGCCACAGCTGGGCTTTTATTGTGAAAAAAGTGAACAAGAAGTGTTGAGTTTCACTGAAAGAAAGATAAAGTTACTGATAGACCTTTCTCAACAACAGGATGTGGAACACCGAACATTCATGATCTCCTCAGATGAAATATATAATAACTTACTTAATATATACTTATAAATAACTTTATAATAACTTTGGTGATCCTCTGACTTTTCCTCTAACACCATAATCAGGTCAAAGTTTTAATGTGTAATACTTTGGTCTGTAACTATCAGCCTTCTTACTTTGTGTTGTATGCAAATTAGAAAGCATGCCAACACTAAGATGGTGAACATGGGAAACACACCTGCATCACATCAACATGTAAGCATTGTTATTGAGAGCCAGTACAACCTCACAGAGCCACTACCTGGAGACATCCATTGGGAAGTCCTCACTTTTCAAAATGTCCTCACACTGCAGATCTAAAACTCATTCCAAGCTTGAGTCCGGACGCCACCTCCTGTCCTGCCTCTGTAACCCAGTGCACTCCCTCATGCCTCATTATTATTAACAAAGCCAAAAAGAAATACAGAAAAATAACCATACTTCTGCATCTGCCCTGGCGTTTAAAGACAATCAAAGACATATTAAAAGCAGATGGAGTAACCTAGGAGGAGTAATATAGGCAGCACGGTGGCTCAGTGGCTTCAGCAAGAAGGTTCTGGGTTCGAATCCAGGTCGGTCCGGGCCTTTCTGTGTGGAGTTTGCATGTTCTCCCTGTGTGTGTGTGTGTGTGTGTGTGTGTGTGTGTGTGTGTGTGTGTGTGTGTGTGTGTGTGTGTGTGTGGTTTCCTCCGGGTGCACCGGCTAACTGGCTAAAACTGGCGCATTTACAGAAATGCTGATTAACGTGCATTGTCCTAATAAATCTATCTATCCAGAATGTTCCATATGTGGAGACACAACGTGTTTAAAGCGTCCCTTCTGTCTGCATGAAGGAGACAAAACCTCTCTCTCTCTCTCTCTCTGTCTCTCTCTCTGTCTCTCTCTCTCTCTCATGGCTGACACAGCATGGCACTGCACACACTGTGTGTCTGTCTGTGTGTCTGTGTCTGGGTGTGTGTGTCTGTGTCCTTCCCTTCATCTCAGCAGTAGCTTTAAATCCTTTTAAGCATGACCCAACGCAACGAAAAAAGACAAATAAAATGTTTTATTCATACTCTCTGGTCTCTGAATAAAATATGCATCCAGCTCTTAGTTCAGCCTGTCTGCAGCGTTCAGTAAGAAGTTGAAATACCAACATAGAAACATAACAGGGTAGCGTCAAGCAACAAATAATATTGAGATAATAAATATTGATTCATAATTTCCTGAATTAGAAAGTTAAGATACACATAAATTGTGCAAAAAAAGAAGAAAATCTGCAGATTCAAGTCCAGAATGTTTCATATATCTGGCACATGAACTAGCTGGAGTGTTAATTTATCCATTTTGTTTAATGAAAATAAACTAACTTGTAAATATTTGGTAAAAATATAGAACATAAACAGAGACTAAGCAGAAAAATAAGGTTTAAATGCCTATAATACTACTATTATAGCAGAAAAAGTGGATGTGCAAAGATTCAAAGTATTAAAAATAATAATTCTGTTTACAGTTTTATCTTATTGTTCTCCAGAGAAAAGCCTTCACAAAATAAAATAGATGTTACTCATTCAAAACGGTTCAACTACAGACACACACACACACACACACACACACACACACACACACACACACACACACACACACACAGTTGCAGTGTGGGGTGACTCAGGCTCTGTATTGATCAGTATCAGCAGCAGTGAAGCAGAGAAATTATGTCAGCAGAGCAGCAGAACAAATAGCGCTCAGTGATAAACTCAACCTGCCTGACAGGATTAACGACCGCAACCCAGCTCCGACTGGTTCAACAGAGGACAGGGGCCAAGATGAGGCGGTACTTTATGAGTAAAAAATGATCGCGCTTTCGACGAGAGAGGCGATAAAGATCGAGGAGGCGGTTCACATCCAGCGCCTGGGTTAAAAACTCTGTCAAGTGACCTTTCACACCAATGTCACACTCCAGAAACAGATACAAACATAGAAAAAGCTTGCAAGTAGTATCTCAATCTTAGTCCCATCCCAAATACTTTGGCACCTCTTGTTTTTCAAACGGCTTACTTTTTGGTATTGGTATAGTATATTTCTTTGTGTTTTTTATGTATGTATTTACCATCCTTTAAAAGGTATGGTAGAATGATTATATAGGGTATTTCACACTGTTCCTTGAGGTCTCCTAATAGGGTATTTAACATTGGTTGGGCTGAAAATGGCCCAAGTGCTATTCTCTGTGCCCTAATGCTATCCTGTGAATAAGCCCTGTTGAAAGAAACAGGAGCTTTTTCTCCCAAATATGGTATGCTCATGAATATTTAAATAAGCTGCACACTGATTGGTTAATGGTAATTGATTAACTTGAATCTGTGGTTTTTCAAAGTTATAAATGCTCCATAAGAGATAGATTGCGCGGGCATGACAAGCTCACTGACCATGCACACACACACACACACACACACACACACACACACACACACACACACACACACACACACACACACACACACACACACACACACACACACACACACACACACACACACACACACACACACACACACACACACACACACACACACACACACACACACACACACACACACACACGCCATAGTAGGAAGAGGGGATCAAGGGACAGCAGCGCCGTGGAGCTCCATCAGGACAGCTGCATTTAGTAGTCCAGTAACCCAGAAACAGTGACTTTGGGCTGAATATGGTGCGCCGCGGGCTGCCGGCCGTGGAGCTCCATCAAGGCAGCGACATTTGTTAGTCCCGTAACCCAGAAATGGTGACTTTGAGCTGGGTATGAAGCGCCGCGGGCTGCTGCTGTTTTGTCAGACTGTATGGAGCTCCTGAAGTCTGGCACAGTCATACCAAATTTGCAATTAGCCATCAATATTCATAAAACTTATTAGAGGCCTACATAGTTCATTTCTCACATAAAAAAAGTCTCAGAAGTGACTTTAGTAATGAAATGGCAGATGAACAATGTTTAAAATTTCTGAGATCTGCGCAACCAAGATTCAGAAGACTATCTGGTCTCAGGTCAGTGGTGTATGTAAATTTGGGGCGTGACAAAGGTACAGACTAGAGCCAAGTAAGGTACAGCCACCAAGTGGACGTCAACTACTGCATGGCTTTGTTGAGATTCAGTAGGTTTCAGCAGCAGTTTGAAATTGTGAGATTTGTATAGGAAAGGGAAGTCAATGGGAAGTTGAGGTTCTATGTATGCCTATTTTACCCACCCACGTCGTAATTCAACTACGACAAGGTAAAACCGGTTTTGCATTTTATCACCCCTTTAAAGACTACTCTTTTTTTAGGAATAAACTACTAACTTGTCCGTCTTTTCCTGAAACTTTATACTGAGAAAAGCACTTCCCGTCTGTGAGGCGAGTCAGGATGAGGTCATTGGGCAGAAACAGACATGACATCATCATCAGCACCACCATGACTTCATCAGTCACATGACAAGAGACAAAGAGAGAGCGAGAGAGACAGAAAGAGAGAGAACGAGAGACATACATATATACACATATATACACACACACACACACACATATATACATACATACACATACATACATACATATATATATATACATACATACATATATATATATATACACACACACACACACACACACATACATATATATACACATACATATATACATATATATATATATATATACATATATACACACACACACATACATACATACATATATATACACATACATATATATATATACATATATATATATACACATATATATACACATATATATATATATATATACACACATATATATATATATATACACATATATACACACACACACACACATACATACATATATATACACACACACACACACACACACACATGTATATATATATATACACACACACACACACACATATGTATATATATATATACACACACACACACACACATATATATATATATATATATATATATATATATATATATATATATATATATATATATATATATATATATATATATATATATATACACACATATACACAGACACACACACACATATACATATATACACACACACACACACACACACACACACACACGGGTCCCCTGGCCCCTTAAACATCTTATGTTTCAGTGATTTTTGTCTGTTGATACAACACTAACGCTGCTTGGTGGATAATTATGACGGATTTTCTTCACTCTTAAGCAATGCTCTTCCCTCTATACTGATACAACAGAGCCGTGTGTTCACGACTTAATTAGACCATAAATAGGTCATTTTCCTGCAGAGATGTCAACAGGGATGGAGGCTGGACACGTGACACATACATTCTGCATACGCAGCACACACACACACACACTCAGAGGTGTCTCAGATTGAGACTTAAAATAGTTCACAGCCCTCAAAGTTAACTTGGAAACAAATAGACCTGATCAGACCTTACAGAATGAAATTCAGACAGTTTTAACCTACTTTGACTCAGAAAACTCACTAAAAACGTCCTTAAACCAAAATTATAAATGATGTATTTACAGATTACAATACACACACTCTTGTAACATGTAGCATGTTTTAAGCATTACAGAAATACACGTTACAGAAATCATCTTGTTTAACATCCTCTCTGACGTCTAATCCTCTCTGATCTCATTTCAAAGCTCGCCGGTTGTTTGTGAATCAGCAGTCTGGAGTAGAGACGGGACACTTTACACGGGATCTGATTCATCTGTTTTTCGTGAGATTAAAGCCCAGATTAAAGGCACACTGGGAGAGATTTTTATGTAACGCAGCAGCTGTTTTACCAGCTAAAATCACAGTGAGGCTGAAGCAGAGAAAAAAGGGTTTAACCCAGATGCTGCAAATTCTACAAACGTTCCTAAATTGAAGCCTAAATGTGTGATTTTATTTTCCTATGAAGAGTCCTGTCTTTCTGCAGTTGGTGATGTTCACACCTGAGATTCATTTTGTGGCAAATCTGCCATTTAATAACAAACAAGTACTGTATCTTACATCAGCTGGGATGGTTTTGGTAGCCATACATTGAATGCAGTTGCTAAATAAAATTGCCAAATGCCATTTTTTCCAAACCACTCTCTTAAAAGTGTTAATATAACATGCAAACAATAAGGCGCTGAATTAATAAGGCTCAAGCTGCTATTTTATATTGTCAGATACATATTTAATCAACATTTAGAATCAGGTTTATTGCCAAGTAAGTTCTCACATACAAGGAACTTGCCTGGATGTTTTGGTCTAGAGCTGCAAAGGCAGAACCAATTATTCAATTAGATGTCAACTATTCCAATAATCGGCAACTAATTTGATAATTGATTATAGTCATTTGTTACTTTACTGTATTTGTTACTATGTGCAATACTCTAGTTTCTTCTCTCCTCTGTGACAGGAAACAGAATATCCATCTCTAACAGGAAATTGTGGACGAAACAAGACATCTGAGGACGTCATCTTGGGCTCTGGCAAACAGTGAAAACTTGACTAAAATACAAAAAATATGTACAATACATCTGAGTTTAGTGCAGAAATGTGAATTCCCTCCATTGGACCATGGTCCAGACTGTTACACATCTTCCCTATCTCTCCACTGAGCCACACCCACAGCACAGGGCTCACCCACAGACAGAATTCAGGGTGAACTGAGCTCTCGACTTAATGTTATATATAATTTACGGCAAACCACACTTTGTGTGTTCCTGTTAAAGTCAGAGGGAGAGTGTGTTGCTGTGACTCTGGGACTTTAAATAAACGGTGGAATTGGTTAATGTAAAGAAAGGAAATACAGCCACAAGACACAGACAGGTAGGTGTGTGTGTGTGTGTGTGTGTGTGTGTGTGTGTGTGTGTGTGTGTGCATGTGTGCATAGGCATCTCAGGGGTCCTCCAGCGCAGCCCCAGTATGAATAATGTATCACAGGGGGGAAAATGTGTTGGAGCATTCTCTGTTGCTGATCGTTAATCTTTCCCTCTACGTCTCTCTCTCTCTCTCTCTCTCTCTCTCTCCATGTCTCTCTCCCTCTCTCTCTCTCTCCCTCTCCATGTCTCTCTCCTCTCTCTCTCTCTCTCTCTCTCTCTCTCTCCCTCTCCATGTCTCTCTCCCTCTCTCTCTCTCTCTCTCCATGTCTCTCTCCCTCTCCCTCCCTCTCCCTCTCCATGTCTCTCTCGTTCTCTCTCTCTGTCTCTCTCTCTCCATCTCTCTCTGTGTGTCTCCATCTCACTCACTCTCTCTCTGTGTCTCCATCGCTCTCTGTGTCTGCCTCTCTGTCTCCCTCTCTCTCTCTCTCTTTCTCTATGTTTCTGGTAGAGAAGATGAAGAACAAGAGCAGCTGAGGTAAAATATAAATAAATCAAACTCTGTCAGGTGTTGTGACCGTAAACAGCAGCATGAAACCTGCTTGTAACCCTGAGTCTGAGGACGATGCAAAAGATAAAGATGTAACTGCGAAAACAAACTATATAATAATAATATAATATAAAATAGAATAGAATAATAGAATAATCTGCTATGATTTAACCGTTTATATGGAATAAAATTAGAGCACTGAAGTCTGATGTAAAGAAATCCTGAGGTAGGTTTTTTCTTTTGTGATCAAAAGGCTGTTAAAAGACGTTAAAGTTAGGTGGAATAAACACATATTAAGCAGGTCAATTGCTTGGTAATAATTATTCTGGGGATGAGGTATTCAAAATTATATTTATTATGTTATAAAATCCTATTTTTGCCACCAAGTTACATGTGGGTTGCATGTTATGATGTGCTATCAGCAATATGTTAAAGCGTAACTACCGTTTTTTTTCAACCTGAACCCTATTTTCCTATGTTTCTGTGTCTAAATGACTGATGGGAACAACAATCTACAAGGCCAATTAATAGGGCAGCTTGTATTTGCCTTCACAAAAGTGCTGTTAGGCAATTGATAAACTCAGATTAATACTCTAACTGTCTGGCAATATTATGGTAAGTATTTCTAAGGAGGTCGACCTTTCTGTTAAAGAGTAAGATCCTTTTTTTAAAATATAAAAAGATCCGCAAAATTGCATTCCTTAAATCCACCAGACTCCATGTAAATAAGCAGCAATTTTAGAATCGTAAAATACACTTAATTCAAAGTTGACAGAAAGAAAACTAAACTATGAAAAGCCGTTCTGGGTCGTCTTTCCACTTTTTACACCATCACAACTCTAGTTTAAATTTAAATAAACCACAGTTTACTGATTTACATGTAAAAATATGTTGGCTCTATACACGTTTAAAGTACTGCTTTTTTAAATGGAGTCTGGTGGGTTCAGCGCTAGCAACTTCAGAGCTGTTTCTGGTTAAACAAAAAGATTTCAAAGAAGTTTTAAAGGTCCATCTCTGAATAGGGTCTATCTCCATGACTTAGAATAATAATCTGAGTCGGTCAGCGGCAAAAAAGCGACTTTTGTGAAGGTAAATACAAGATGGACAATTACTATTAACTAACATTGTAGCTTGTTTTGCCGCTGCCGACTGCATCGATCTCGCTTAACACTGGACCAATGTCAAAGATTATTGTTCCTATCAGTCACATAGACACAAAAACATGGGAAAATTGAATAGAAAAAACATAGTTACCCTTTAAGCAACAGTGAGTGCAGTTTTTCTGCCCTGTGTGTCACCAGTGCATATTAAACAAGCAGGCAAGAAGTGTAAAATGAAACTTTAGGTTATGATTACTTTCTTATTTAATACCTTTCTACAACGCTTTTACGTGTATTGATTAATCAATAATAATTTCATATGTATGTGTATGACAGTCAATAGGAGGCTACACATTTTTAAATGATTACCAACATTATATATCTATCTCCCTGCATTACATTACCACACTTCCCTTCCCAGCCTGGATTCCCACTGGGACCAGACCACACCATTAGTGTGTGGAGTGCACATTACCAGCAGTAAGTTTGATTTCCAGCCTGGTATGAACCGCTGGAAAATAGAGCCATTTGAAACAGAGAGTTTGGCACAAATCTAGCCCAACCAGGAGACTTAAGCTTGATTTATGGTCCTGCGGAGGCCTCACGAAGAGCTTTCGCCATAGCCTACGTAAGGGGTCTAAAGTTCATACTTGTGCGTTGGTGTGTGCAATCCTGATCAATGATGCATGGACACTGGCTGAGTTTGTAATACGACAGTTGTTTTACATGTGGACTTCCTTTAAAAGGGCCCATATTATGCTCATTTTCAGGTACATAACTGTATTTTTTTTTGGTTTACACGGTTTAATAAAAAATTAAAAAAAAAACGCTGTGTGTTTGGGTCTCTGTTTTAGCTACAGAGTGACACATCCTACTTGTTTTAGCTACAGAGTGAGACATCTCACTTCTTTACTATCTTTCTTGTGAGTTGCACATGCCATCCATCCATCTTCATCAGCTTATCCGGTAACAAGTCGCGGGGGCAGCAGCTCCACCAGGGGACCCCAAACTTCCCTTTCCCGAGCCACATCAACTAGCTGCGACTGGGGGATCCCGAGGCGTTCCCAGGCCAGGTTGGAGATATAATCTCTCCACCTAGTCCTGGGTCTTCCCCGAGGCCTCCTCCCAGCTGGACGTGCCTGGACCACCTCCCTAGGGAGCCCCCCAGGAGGCATCTTTACCAGATGCCCGAACCACCTCAACTGGCTCCTTTCGACGTGAAGGAGCAGCGGCTCTACTCCAAGCTCCTCTCGGAGGACTGAGCTTCTAACCCGATCTCTAAGGGAGACCCAGCCCCCCCCTCCTGAGGAAACCCATTTCGACCGCTTGTACCCTGGATCTCGTTCTTTGGGTCATGACCCAGTCATGACCATAGGTGAGGGTAGGGACGAACACTGGCCGGTAGATTGAGATCTTTGCCTTCTGGCTCAGCTCCCTTTTCATCACAACTGAATGTAATACCGCACCTGCTGCTCCAATTGTTCAACCAATCTCCTGCTCCATGGTCCCCTCACTCGCGAACAAGACCCCAAGGTATTTAAACCACTTCACTGCACATGCGCAGCACCAAAGAATTTTTCTTTAGGATCCCAGAAAACCCCCAACCCTAACATAAACAAGTTCCCCGCTGGACAACAAAAACTAACCTCAATGACGCCTCTTGAGCTCGATAGTCAATCTTTGATCAAATGAAACTGAGTGACACATCATGGACTTAAGGGTCATTTTTGGATTTTCTTATCGTGTTTACCGATTTCGGCTCCAGTGAATAACGGCCTGAAAGCGTGGTGTCCTGGCTGAATAAATGAAGAAGTGTGGAGACTTAGAGTAATCCTCTTCTATAAAAAATAAAAATAAAAATCAGGACTTTACGAGACACTCTCTGGACAGACACTGTTGAGTGGCCGCGCCCATTTTGGTATGAAAATGCCGGCATCCGGGTCTGGTGGTGCGTCTGTAGAGCAGGGTGTCTGTGATTAAATGCAGCGATCACTACCAGCTGATGTACACGATTTGAGTAAGGTAAACAGGGTAAAAACAGGGTAGTGCCGACCCCTGTTCAGCTTAAAAATGCCAAAATTGGCATCCCTACTATTAATACTACTAATACTACACACGTCTGCAACTAATGATTTTCATTGTTCTATAATCTGTATTTTCTTGACTGTTCAATTACTTAATAAAAAATGTTGATCAGTGTTTTCCAAAGCATGAGATGATGTGAAAGACTCAGTGAGACGTTTTATTCCTAAAACGACATAATTCAAGAATATTCCTGTGAATTTAGTGCAGACTTTTCAAGAAGCAAGATTTCCTTCATTTCCCAGAATGCTTTTAAATAACCCAAAGAAAGCAGTGCAACAGTTTTCATTTGCGTTCAACAGCAGACACAGTGAGAGTGAGTGTTTCCTTACTGCCAAACTGCCTCGTTGCTGTGATCTTTAAATTAATTTGTTCATAAATTGCAATTCCAATAATTAATTACAAAAACAACACATTTATTCAATCAACGCCTGCAGTTTATTTCTGTGTTGTTGACTAAGTTGTGTGTCTGTTGTGGTGGTTCTGTTTTTTACAAAGCAACAGACAGAAACAGAAAGCCAGGACTGAGTGTTCCCTGCCACACCCCAAGGTCTGAGCAGATGTTATCGATACCGAGACGAGGGTGGAGAAGTGAAGAGCTGAAACGAGGGAGGCTGCAAGGCGGCAGAGAAAAGGCAGAGCATGAGAGTAGAAAACGGAGAAGGGAAGGTAAAGGGGGGAAGAGAGGAGAGGAAGAAATATGGGTGACAATTAAGGAGACAAGACGGGGAAAAAGATCGGACCACAAAAAACGGGGAGTGGAGGAGAAATGGAAGGCGTAAGGTGAGAAGAGAGGATGATATGAGAGGAAAGGACAGTCAAGTGAAGGAGAGAGATTATGAAGGGAGAAGAAAAGAGGATAAAAGAAAGAGGAGAGGGAGAACAAAGATGGCGTCGGGATGAAGGAGAGTGAGCAGAAAAGGATGGTATGTTAAGGAGAGAAGCAAAATTAGCAAAAGGTAGCAGTAGTAGTAACCGCCTCCAAGATCACCTGCATCAACACAACCATTTACACACAAATATTCCCAGTTAAGCCTAAAACACACTAAAGATTTTATGGCATTTTAAGGCAATTATAACGTGGGCTAAAGTCGAGCTATGCTAACAACAAGCTGGATAAAGGCCATGAAATAATAAGCTGGGCCGAGAGCATCACACTAAACCACCGGTCAGTTATTACTGGAGCTCTGGAGGTAGACAACGATGCAAATGCAGCAAAAGAATGCAAACTGCAACATGCTCCTGTACTAAAAACAAACACGGACAACAAATAGTTATATTTAAATATGGAATAGTATTTAAATCAGCAGTACGTCGAGCCTACTTTGAGAGATAATGTGAGATGAACGCACAACATCCCCATATATAAGTGTGCGCTTTGTGGTTACAGTGGCCTATTCTCGAAGAGAATATGGATAATAATCCTGAACCTTAGCGCACACAAACCTGCCTTGTTGGGTGCTAACTCTAGCAGGAGGATAACTCTGTGTAGACAGCACCGATTGGTTTAATTTGTCTCGCTACTGACAGCACTACAAACTTTAAATACACAAAACTACATGTTGAAATTGATCAGAGTTCTCCTTCAAGTCAATGGTTTTAGGACAAACAATGAGAGATGATGAACACAAACTATGACTATATTTGTCAGAATGTGGCTATTATGCACATGAAGTGGTGGTGGTGGGGGATCAGGGCTCAAGGTACATTAAGAAAAACAAAAGCCATCCAGGCATTCACCGCATGGTTGTGCGTCAGTGGGCCCACTTGTGTGACATCCTGTTGTGTTCTTTAACCCCCAATGTAGCACAAGTAGACTTTATATTTCACAGTTACAGTTTTCTGTCAGATCATTTTTAGATCTCAACGTTTCCGACCGCACTTAAAGGCAGCTTCATTTCTCGGAGAAAGACAGAAAGAAAAGAGATGGCAGGACTGAGGAAACAGTCAGCTGTTCCACAAACTCCGGGCCAGTTCAGTTCTTGTGACTGGTGTTTTAAAACTTGTGGCAGCAATAGAGGCAGTGATGTTTCCTGTTTCCTGTACGTGACTCTCACATCGCCTCAAACACCCCGACAAGTCTGATCCACGCTTACATGACCGGCCACTGCAGCGTGACATAGGGTTGCGTTTCTCCAAAAGTTGAATCTGTCTGAACTGTATTACAGAATTAACAGGAAACAAATCCAAAAATTTTACGAATTCATCATCTTTCAACAGTCAAATATTGGGAATTAAGCCTAACAAACTCTATCAACCAAAACACAAGTGGAAGACTTTGCTCAAGAAGAGATACTTGTTAACCCTCGTGTTGTCTTCCCGTCAAAATTGAAAAATCCACATTTTTGTTGGCTCTTTTTATAATTTTTTTAAAACTTTTTCTTACCTTTTTGTCCCCTTTTCGCAACACTTTTGATGCTTTTTTTAATGTTTGTCACTTTTTTTTACATTTTCAACACTATGTAACACTTATTAACTTTAGTTTTACAGTTCTTTTTGGAATTTATTCATTTATAGGAAATTATACCTAATGTTTGAGTTAGAAAAGCAGAAATTAGGAATTATTGAGACTAAAATTAAAGGAATGGATGTTGATGATAATCACAGACTGGAATATGTCAACTTTTACTCTCAATACTATTTCAAAAACACTTCCATTTGGTTTCAAATGCTATAAAATTGAATAAGACGCCCCAAAATTAATGAAAGTAGAGATTTGTACTTGGCAAAGAGCGTTGTGTGGAATCAATCATGTTATTTTGGGGAATTAAAAAGAACATTGATATAGGACAACATGAGGACAACATGAGGACAACATGAGGGTTAAAGCTATAGCGGTAGTTTCTCTCGCCCCATGAGGAATTCTAAGTAATGACAACAAAACTGTCCGTCCACATGATACAAGCCTTCCGTGACCGCGCAAGCTAATCTATGAGCTACTTACTGGCTACAATAATATAAACAGCTGCTTTGCAAAATCCAACAGAAAAAACACAAATAGTCTTGCACATTATGGTCACCTACTTTTGCTATATTATTTTAATTACATATTCAATTTAATTTTAACGTTACTCACTCACACAGCAATATTGTTTTTCTGTACCATGGCGACCGCACTTTACAAAACCTTTAATTGACGCCACTTTACATTCAGCCATACCTTCTGCTCAGCATTGTTTTGCTTTTATTGTAGAAAAGGCTGATGTAAAAAGGGAATTTCCGCGCTGTAGGATGAATAAAGTATCATCTAATCTAAATCCAAACTAGCATTTCTCTTCTTAAAGACTTCCAGATGTGTTTACTGAGAGCTTTACGAATAAACTTGACCTTCAGTAAACACAAGTAGCTCCTGGCTAATCACAGATGATCCTGAGAGAGTCTCTCCGTCTGTACCGGAGAACCAGCTCGAGTCTCACTCATAGGGCTGCACAAATAATCTAATTTTAATCACGATTTTGGCTTCCCACGATCAAATGTGCGTGATCGAGAAAAATGATAAATGAGTCATTTTATTCATTGAATGTTACGGGGGGTTGTGTTATACGACCCATTTTTTCTGTAAAGCCGTGCCTGTGTTTGGACCACTCCTCTACTCTGCGCATATATCAAAAATAAATAATAATAAAATAAATTTGAAATAAATATCAAAATGGCATAACAAGACGTGCCATACAACATAGAACAACATAATCAAGTGCATTTAATGGTCATAGTGCAACCGCTAGTGTCCCCAGACACAATCCTGACTTCCAGGCATCTTTTCAAAAGGTCCCGTGCAAACAGTTGCGTGAGCTGAGGCGTTACCAACCCGGGTAAATATTAAGAGGTAGCTAAGCATTAGCTTCAGGGCGGGCATTTTATTTTCATTTCAACATTTGTGTACTCACATTGAATTATATAGAGTAGCTAGAGGAACGCTGCCCGAGTTGGTTACCAGCAAAAACACCTGAGACACAGCCAGTAAAGTGGTCCCGACTGGTCCTGGCTAACGCTGCCATGCTAACATTACTGTAAATTAATTACTAATTACTTGTAAATCAGAAAGAGAGGAACGTGAGTTCGCAGTAAACACGTTTTTTAGGTCGGGTACTGTTGACTTTCGTTCATATTGTTCAGATATGAATCAGAAGTAGAAGGGCATGACTTCGGCCACTTGTTGATGACCTCCTTCTCCTGAATGTCCTGAATACACTCTGAAGCGTATACCGCCCCATCAGTTCTGGGAAGAGGCACAGCACCGATGCTGCTAACACTGGCATCGTCGCTAACGGTGCTGGTGACATCCCCATCTGGAGACGAAGAGCTGAGCTTTTAAAACCTGCTTCTAACTAAGTTATGCTTATGTGAGTGTCGAGTGAATCTCCTGCATCAATGCCAATCATCCTGTCCTGACCAGAGCCGTGTGTCAACAAACATCAGACACGCAGGAGACCTCCTTCAAAGAGGTCTCTGATGCCACACTGATGCTACAGTACCAAAGCAATGACCTACAAAAACCTGACTTACTTAGATATGCATTCATTTACACAACGCTACATACAGTGGTGTGAAAAAGTGTTTGCCCCCTTCCTCATTTCCTGTTCCTTTGCATGTTTGTCACACTTAAGTGTTTGAACATCAAACCAATTTAAACAATAGTCAAGGACAACACAAGTAAACACAAAATGCAATTTGTAAATGAAGGTGTTTATTATTAAAGGTGAAAAAAAATCCAAACCATCATGGCCCTGTGTGAAAAAGTGATTGCCCCCTAAACCTAATAACTGGTTGGGCCACCCTTAGCAGCAACAACTGCAACCAAGCGTTTGCGATAATGTGCAATGAGGCTTTTACAGCGTCCTGGAGGAATTTTGGCCCACTCATCTTTGCAGAATTGTCCTAATTCAGTTACATTAGAGGGTTTTCGAGCATGAACGGCCTTTTTAAGGTCATACCACAACATCTCAATAGGATTCAGGTCAGGACTTTGGCTAGGCCACTCCAAAGTCTTCATTTTGTTTTTCTTCAGCCATTCGGTGGTGGACTTGCTGGTGTGTTTAGGATCATTGTCCTGCTGCAGAACCCAAGTTCGTTTCAGCTTGAGTACACGAACAGATGGTCGGACATTCTCCTTCAGGATCTCTTGGTAGACAGCAGAATTCATAGTTCCTTTTATCACGGCAAGTCTTCCAGGTCCTGAAGCAGCAAAACAGCCCCAGACCATCACACTACCACCACCATATTTTACTGTTGGTATAATGTTCTTTTTATGAAATGCAGTGTTCCTTCTACGCCAGATATACTTGGACACACACCTTCCAAAGAGTTCCACTTTTGTCTCATCGGTCCACAGAATGTTGTCCCAAAAGTCTTGGGGATCATCAAGATGTGTTGTGGAGAAATTGAGACGAGCTTTGATGTTGTTTTTGCTCAGCAGTGGTTTTCTCCTTGGAACTCTGCCATGCAGGCCATTTTTGCCCAGTCTTTTCCTGATGGTGGAGGCATGAACGCTGACCTTAACTGAGGCAAGTGAGGCCTGCAGTTCTTTGGACGTTGTTGTGGGGTCTTTTGTGACCTCTTGGATGAGTCGTCGCTGCGCTCTTGGGGTAATTTTGGGCAGCCGGCCACTCCTGGGAAGGTTCACCACTGTTCCATGTCTTCGCCATTTGTGGATAATGGCTCTCACTGTGGTTCGCTGGATTCCCAAAGCTTTGGAAATGGCTTTATAACCCTTTCCAGACTGATAGATCTCAATTACTTTCTTTCTCAATTGTTCCTGAATTTCTTTGGGTCTCGGCATGATGTGTAGCTTTTAAGGATCTTCTGGTGGACCTTACTGTGTCAAGCAGCTCCTATTTAAGTGATGCCTTGATTGTGAACAGGTGTGGCAATAATCAGGCCTGGGTGTGGCTAGAGAAATTGAACTCAGGTGTGGACAACCACAGTTATAGTATGTTTTAACAAGGGGGGCAATCACTTTTTCACACAGGGCCATGATGGTTTGGATTTTTTTTCACCTTTAATAATAAACACCTTCATTTACAAATTGCATTTTGTGTTTACTTGTGTTGTCCTTGACTATTGTTTAAATTGGTTTGATGTTCCGAAACACTTAAGTGTGACAAACATGCAAAGGAACAGGAAATGAGGAAGGGGGCAAACACTTTTTCATACCACTGTACATGCATCTATACAGATACTAGGTCATTTTGATAAATGAGAGGTGACTCCATCTTGGTTTTTCTGCAGTAGATTCTAATCTAGGAAGACAAGTTAATGGGAAAGTTATTGACAAACCCACTTGCTGAAACATTTTACCGCATACATACAGATTTTTAATCTCAGCAGCTAGTAAGGAGCACATATTGAACGAAATTCAGCTAAAATACATGCAGCAAATCATGAAACAATATCTCATTGCTTTGTTTTGTTTTTCTAATTATTCCTCTTGCTCACACACAACAAAGTCCACGATCCCAATTCCCCTCGGAACATCAAACATGTTACAAATAACCCGTAATGTGGACGAACAAAATCAAAATCATTCCACAACACACAGTGCAAGAATGAATCTCACAACAACAGGAACAAGTTGGAACAGACATCGTCCAAATAAATCATATTTAAAATCAGCTCAAACAAAAGTAACATGTAATGCAAGATAAAAACAAAATGTGGATGACTACATGTGAAGTGCCTACAAAATAGTCTTTTATCTTTAATAATAAAGTGTTTACAGTCTAGTATCTTAGAATATGGACAGAAACCTGACCTATGGGAAAATACATGATGAAGTGGAGGCGGCTTGCTCGATAAGTGGGATTTTAATTGTCTATCAGCATCATCAGGTCCACTAAATTACGTTACCAGTTGTCTTCCTTCTTTGTTTCAGGGTGGATTTAATCCCAGCAACCATCCTTATCAGGAGAAGCCAACACCCACTTTAACCTTCCCCGCCTTTCCCCTGACATCTACACTTCTGTGCTTCTCCGCAGCCACTCGGCCCAGTTTAACAGCCCCAGAGATAGTTACATCACATCCTGTAGCATCACATCCTGTGGAGTGGGAGATGCAGCCAGTGAGCTGCGTTGCACTGACCACTCGTATTGGAACAGAAACATCCTTCTCTTCATCACAACATGAAAATAATGTCAACATATTTGCCTTGAAAACTCTTGTCTTCTCCCTTCCTTCATTCATTCTTCTCCTCCCAAAATCTGTTAACCTCCCCACATCTTTCTTTTCCTAGGTCCGTCTTTTCATCTTTCCTACGTTATTCTCTCTCCCTACGTCCGCCTTTCCTTCCCTACATCCTTCTTTCCTTCCCTCTCCCGAAATCTCTTTGCCTCACTACATCTTTACTTCCCTAGGTCCTTCTTTCCTTCCCTACATCCAGCTTTCCTTCGCTTCCCTACATCCAGCTTTCGTTCCCTACATCCAGCTTTCCTTCCACATATCCTGCTTTCCTTCGACATATCCTGCTTTCCTTCCACATATCCTTATTTTCCCTTCCCTCCATTTTCTTTTACTTCATTAAACTGGACACATTTTTTGTCTAAAACTGGGGGAAACAATTTGTGCAACATCATTTTAGGAAGCATTTTTTTGTCGGAGGAAACACAAGCGTAACCCAACAGTAAGATTCTTTGATTCCAGGTTCATTTAATGCCACATCACACAAACATTTGTACGGCCAACTTTGTCCCACCCAGCCTTTCATAAGCCACAGACATGGCTAACTTCGTTCACATGGATCTCTTACAAAATTATATAAAATTATGTTATTTCAATCTGCTGTACTGCCCATTGAAGTATATTTTTCGTGGCTCTATGGGGTCATGCTGACTATGCACTTGCCTCATGCAATGTGCATCAGGGTCCCCGAGTCCGACCCAGAAAGCAGCCGAATGAAACGGGCATTATGGGATCTACAACCAGGGCAATGTCATTTAATTCCTTTCCCACTTTGTTTCTATTCCTTGCTTTCTCTAAGTTAATTCCTGAAGTAAGGAAGGAAGGAGTGAGTGAGGAAAAACAAACAGGAGCAACCCTCTTCGTTCAAAAATGGAACAATTGTACCAGACTTCTCACAGTTTCCTCAAGAATTTGGTGTTTGAGAAACTACGATGTTCAGAAACACTACTTGTAAAACACAGAACCTGCACAAAACACAGCTTTTAAACTTCTACAAGAGACTAACAGGGAGTACAGATAGTTATTTAGAAGAAAGAAAGAAGTCGAACTGTATGGTACGTCAAACTTAAGGAAATGAAAGCAAATATTTAATGAGCGAGGCACCTCTTCACAAAGTCATCCATAGACTAAATAGGTAGTTAAACGGAAAAGGATGTTAGCTCAGGAAGATCTTATCATCACATCATTTATGGTAATTAATCATAGCAGCTTGTTGACAATGGGAAGGAAAAAAAAAACAGAACCTAGACTTTTCCCAACTTGATAAGACTCATATCAAGTTGGGAAAAGTCTAGATGAACAGGTGGGATTTGTGGGAAAACACACAAGGCCTACCTCCCTGTTATTACCAGCATGCCAGGTGCGCTTGGCTTTAATCTGGATAAAGTGCTGGTTTTAGTCCATGCTGTCTGATCGTGTTTCTTGCCCCATGAGATTTCTTTTTAGTGATGTCACCGTGTTCCCAGAACTCAGCAATTATCGGGAACAAGAACAATTCACTGGGCTTAAACCTGAAGCTGTCATGGCATCATCTAGCAACGTCACCTCTTCTTCCTACACACCATCTTTGTTTTACACAAACAACAGACCTCCACGCACCTAAACAGTACACCTTTTTTTTAACCGGCAGACATTTTTTACTCGTCATAGCAAGAAATCCACAGGTGAAATTACATTAACGATGATGCATTAAGTGTCATTCAACGTCCCAGTAAGTCAGAAAGAACAACACCAGGACGCTGGAACAAGCTCACCTAAATTAAACCTGTGCCTTTCTTGCTATGACATTGCAAAAAAAAAGTCTGCTGTGAAAAATGTGTGTGGAGGTAAGAAAGTAGGTCTGTCTGAACTTCTCTCTCGAGGTCCCTTTGTTCACACAACTACTTCTGTCACTTTGTGTGTGTACAAACAGGTGAAACACCATTACACGATTAAGAAAGCGAGCACCGTTATCTCCAATAATTGCACCTCGTCCCTCCCTTTGTCAGCTGAGCTTTGCCCCACCTTCAAGTGTTGCGGTGTAAACACTTTTACCTTTTAAGACACGGTCCAGCAACACATCATACAAACCAGTTTGCTTCAAGAATATAATAACTACACACAAGTGTTTACCCAAAACCTAAAGTTTGAGAAAAAACTAGTATCAGATGAGAAATTCTCGCTATTGTAAACACCACGTTAGAAAGTAGGATTCCCCCTCACATGCATGAGGTTTTTAACCCTGTGAAAGACTTCAACCAGCCCAGAGAGCCAGTAAGACAGCCCAGTATGAAGCAGGGCAGCAGACTGGGAAGAGAGAGGAGAAAGAGGTGTTGGCCTCTTTCCGTATGCATCAGGCAGAGCGAGTTCTTCTGCAGAGCAGGCCTCCATAACAAAAGCGTTGGGGGGAGAGAGGGAGCGAGAGAGAGGGAGGGAGGGAGGGAGGGAGAGGCACTGGGAGTCACATCCCTCTGCTGCTGCCGCCTCTCTCTGGATCTCATTCTCTCTTTCCTTGCATCATTCCGGTTAGCGTTAGCATCCGACAGCTCATTAAGGCAGCATTCCATGCAGGATTAGGCATAACACACACAGACACTTTCCTCTTTCATGGATACAAAACAGAAGGGAGGTGACACAGAGCAGCTTCAGCAGTACGTACCACATCTCTTCTTCCGTTTCTCCTTTAGTCCATGTTGTGCCCTTCTCCTCTTCCTGAGTGTCGGATGTTGGAGGATGCAGAGAGAGCGAAAGAGAGAGAGGGAGGGAGGTGCCTTTGATGTTGTAGCAATCCCACTGCAGAGAAAGAGAGAGAGATGGTGCTAACAGAGAAGAAGCTAACGCTAAAGTAGCCACCAGCTCAGTATGGGACGGTGGGATGGCCGGATGGGAGGGATGATGATGCGGCACCTTTCAGCAAGGAGAGAGAGAGAGAGAGAGAGAGAGAGAGAGAGAGAGAGAGAGAGAGGGGTGCCCTGTTACCTTGGAAACTGAGATGATGTGATGGGACGGTGGAGCCGAGTTTTGATTGGTTGACAGGGTGTGGTGCTCGCCTTCCTGAGGGAGGAGGAGGGGGAGGATGGGGGATGACAAAGCAAAGGCTGCGATGTGAGAAGCAGCTGCTCTCTCTTTTTCTGTGCCGGTGGAGAAAGCGCAGCACAGGGAGGACGGGAAGCCATCAACACCCCCAGCTGGTGACTCCTGGAAGAGCAGAAAAAGAAAAATAAGAAGAGAACCTGAGGACAATGTTCAGAAGAGAAGAGTCAGGTTATTTATATCATTCAATACAATACAATTCATTTCCCTTTAATTGCCTAATGATGTAGCAGAAAATCATTGTAACCCAAACTTCACATAAAATTAAATGTATTTGTTTTGATACATTTTTTAAATAAATGATAATTGCCTATAGACGTCAGATAGTTGCATGCTGGGGCAGCAGGCTGAGGGTAGCCGACGCTAACACTCAACAAACTGATCCGCAAGGCCAGTGTCGTTGTGGGGTAGAACTGGACTCTCTGTCGGGGGTGTCAGAGGGGAGGATGCTGTCCAAACTACATGTAATCTTGGACAATGTCTCCCACCCACTCCATGGCTTGCTGCTATTGAAGTATGATTAAACACATATTTACCGTGAATAATTATGTATGCTTACAATGCTCCAATGCTTTATTATTGACATATAAAAAGTGGACACTGTGCTTGTGCAACTAACTGAATCCTTAAGTGTAACTTATTGTTGCTAAAGCAGGTCAGGATGTCCTAGGGAGAGACAGCTGCAGGATGGGAGTGAAGGACACATCTTATCTTGGGAGACAAGGAGAACAGGCACAAGGTTTAATGAGCTTTTGCCCTGAAGTAAATAAAGAGGGTAAGACTTAGAGAGGAAGGTGAGACAACTCTGACTGCTGCATGCTGAGTTTCATGACTTGTCTCTGGAATATTCCATTGAATAAATGATCATTCATCAACATCTTAGTTTCTGAGTGTATTTGTCTGGACCCTGAGACCGGAGCAGGATTTGAGCTCCAACACTGCTCATACACAGGAGCACATTCAGTGCAAGACTTATTCCCCCACAATGCACCACAGGAAGTCATTCCTGCCTGCGGCCATCACACTTTACAACTCCTCCCTCTAAGTGTCTGACACATAGACACACATAGACAATATTATCTGTTTTGTGCAATTACACTGGCTTAAAATGCTGCTATTTATTCATTATTACTGTTCACCATTACAACTTAATTACACAAATACTGTATCAGGAAAATTTCTTTAACTATGTAAATATTGTACATATCAACACTCCTTATATTTCTTTATTTATATTTCTACTCTGACATTTCTATACTCTTGCAACTGTAACCCAGAATTTATCTTCAGGGATAAATAAAGTATTTCTGATTCTGATAGCAAATAAAGCATTTTATGAGAGAAAATGTTTTCCAATAGAAAAAAATTATCTTTGAGACTAAAAAAATATTTTAACATACATTTTTAATTTTTAAAATTATTTTTTAAATTATTTCTGAGAACAAGAAAATCTCTCAAAATAATTTTTAAACCTTCAAATATATATATTTTTGCTATGAGTTGCTGATAAAGCAGGCTTTTCTTTCAGAAATAATTTTGTAAAATTTCAAATTTATATTTAAACTTTTTTTGTCTCAAATATTATGTTTTGCTATACAAATCACCTTTCTTTCCCATTCTGACATTCAGTTTGGAGTCCAGGAGATGGTCTGGACCAGGACCACACCCCTAAATGCATTGAAGCAACTGCCATGTGATTGGTTGATTAGATAATTGCATTAATGAGAAATTGAACAGGTGTTCCTAATAATCCTTTAGGTGAGTGTAGACCACAACAATGAGGCGCCAACGGTTAACCCTTGTGTTGTTGTTTTTTATGGATTTTTTAAAACTTCTTATGTTTTTGTCCCTTTTGATTTTTTTTTTTCAATATTTGTCACTTTTTTGACATTTAACACAACATATCACTAACTTATTAACTTTAGTTTTAGTTATTTTGGGAATTTATGGTCAATAAACCTCATTTATAGGAAATTAGACCTAATGTTTGAGTTAGAAAAGCAGAAATTAGGAATTATTGAGACTAAAATCAAAGGAATGGATGTTGATGATAATCACAGACTGGAATATGTCAACTTTTACTCTCAATACTATTTCAAAAACACTTCAATTTGGTTTCAAATGCTATAAAATTGAATAAGACGCCCCAAAATTAATGAAAGTAGAGATTTGTACTTGGCAAAGAGCGTTGTGTGGAATCAATCATGTTATTTTGGGGAATTAAAAAGAACATTGATATAGGAAAACATGAGGACAACATGGGGACAACATGAGGACAATATGAGGGCAACATGAGGACAACATGAGGACAACATGAGGACAACATGGGGACAACATGGGGACAACATGAGGACAACATGAGGGTTAACCTAACTATCGGACTAACATTATGGACACAAACCGTAAATTCTGGGTTATAGTAGAAATATAAGGAGTGTGGATATGTACGGTATTTACATAGTTACAGGAATTTTGGGTAACAGAGCAGGATTACGCTGGTGGAGATATGTCTTGTAGGTTAATGTTATTATATGGGAATGGGGTTAGCTAGAATGTGACAAAAGCAGGGTTGGTAATGTTGGAAAGCTAGCAGGAAAGCTAGCAGGAAAGCTAGCAAGAAAGCTAGCAAGAAAGCTAGCAAGAAAGCTAGCAAGAAAGCTAGCAGAAAAGCTATCAAGAAAGCTAGCATCTCCTCGGCTACGTCTAACTCCTGACCTCGGGCACACAAACACGTATATGCTTTAATTCATTTTTTTAAACTTCAGTCTTCTATTTGCCTTTTTTCTGGGAGGCCCAAAACACAAACCTACATGTCCAACAGAAAGACGGCAGCAATGGCGGCAATGGCGGCAATGGCGGCGCGGCAACGGCAGCAATGGCGGCGGCGGCAACGGCGGCAATGGCGGTGGCGGCGTCGGCGGCAATGGCGGCAATGGCGGCAACGGCGGCAATGGCGGCGGCGGCAACGGCAGCAATGGCGGCGGCGGCAACGGCAGCAATGGCGGCGGCAACGGCAGCAATGGCGGCGGCAACGGCAGCAATGGCGGCGGCGGCAACGGCAGCAATGGCGGGCGGCAACTTCAGTTGAGTTTCTTCCTCCTTTCTCCTGCCGACTTGCAGTAGCCCAACGGCCGTTGCGGCGGCGGCGGCGGCGGCGACGACGCGCATTGAGCTCGTACGGGAGGGGCAGAGTACGCGCAGCGAGCAAGGACAGATTTCATTGGTTGTTTTCAAATGGCAGCGAGGCAGCGATTGGTTGGTATTTTTACTGGATTACAGCAGCTACAGACGACTGATCTTTTCGCTCTTTTCCATAGCTCATACATTATTTATAGCTGTCGGGGTGTAAACACCATTTCCAAATATATATACACAAAGTGTATAGTGGAAATAGTTACCTACCCTGCTAAATATATAATATGATGAACACTCAGAGGCAATTATTTAAAAAAAAATTCTTCTTCTTAGTAA
Source organism: Percina caprodes (assembly GCA_013375575.1). NCBI lineage: Eukaryota > Metazoa > Chordata > Actinopteri > Perciformes > Percidae > Percina > Percina caprodes. The sequence continues at coordinate 5,438,064 of JABXJD010000022.1, read as the reverse complement.
AAAGTCCATCATTGAAATTCTGACTCCAATGCTTCAACAGGGTGCCCGGATGTCCCAGTCGGTAAAGCGGGCGCCCATTTATGGAGGATTACTCAGGCATTGGTTCGACTCCCGCCTGTGGCCCCTTTGCTGCGTGTCATTCCCCTCTCTCTCTCTCTCTCTCTCTCTCCCCTTTCACTTCTTCAGCTGTCCTGTCATAAAAGGCCTAAAATGCCCAAAAAATAATCTTTAAAATGGGTTCAACAGTGGCACCTGCAGGGCAACAGGGGAAAGTATAAGAAATATTGAAAAGCCATTTCTTGGCTATATGCACCAAAACACCAAAGCAATTTCATGGTATGCAGAAATGGTTTTGCAATAAACTGGATTCTGATTCTTTTACTGCTTGTTTTTTCCATTGAACACAAGAAAGTAGTGATAAGAAGCCAACTTGTACAAAAAGTCCACGGGACACGTCTGCATGTGATGAGAAAAGGGACAAAAACATTGAAAAAGTTGTAGGAAAAAACTCATCTTCAACAGGCAAAAGATGTCAGAAAAAACGTGAAAAACTATGACAGAAAAAACACTTCCAAAAAGGCGACAAAAACTCAGAAAGAAGCAACAAAAACTTTGAATTACAACTCCAGAAAGGTGAGAAAAACGAAGAAAAAACCCTAAAAACATCAAAAAAGAAACAAAAACGTTGGATAAAGCGACATAAAAGGTTGAAAATGCGACAAATACGTCCAAAACCCAAAATAATGTATATATATATATATATATATATATATATATATATATATATATATATATATATATATAATATACATACAGTATATATGTACAGTAAATATATTATATGTATAAATATATAAATATAAATATAAAAGGAAGATTTGAATATATATATATATATATATATATATATATATATATATATACAGTATAAATATAAAAGGAAGATTTTAATATATATGTATATATATATGTATATATATACATATATATTATAATATATATACAGTATATATGTACAGTAAATATACTGTATGCATATATACTGTATATATATATATATATATATATATATATATATATATATATACAGTATAAATATAAAAGGAATATTTGAATATATATAAATCTTCCTTTTTGGGGGGGTCTGGGATGTTTTGGAACGACTTCATTTTCTGTGTTCAGTTACACTTTTATGCCCCAATTTTCATGAAAATACCTTTATTTAGCCTATGTGAAGAAGAAAAACACAGATGACAATTCTAAATATATCAAAAATATAATAAAAAGCATGTTGTTGCGTGTCATTGGGCTTTTTTAAGAGGGTATATATAAAAACCCCGGATCTTTCTTAGTGGGTATACTGCGTATTCCTGCATAACACACAGACTACACCACTGGATTTAACTCCTGAACCTTCAGTTTGTCCTCCAATAATAAAATATATATTAATTTATATATTAGGAATTAAAGTGCTGTGGCTTCTGTGCGGTGCAGTTCAGATTCTGACCACTAGATGGAGGACTTCACCTTCTCAACATGCGTTAGAGTAGATTAGATGTACTTTAATACTTTATTCATCCCACAACGGGGAAGTTCACTTGTTACGCAGCAGTTTTTCCACAATAAAAACAAAGCAACACACATGCAAACAACAGACAATGTGCAAAAAGTACTGAATGAAAGTAAAGTGGCTTTATATAAAAAGTATTGTAAAGTAAAGTGAGGTGAGGTGGAGATAGTTGGAAAAATATTATAATTTAATTATATATAATTATTATATTATATAATATAATTTATAATATTTAAAATAATATGTAAGTAAGTAAGTGACGTGAAATTAATAATATGTAATAATATGTAATTAAATAAAATAGCAAAAGTAAGTAACTATAATACAAATGATAGTGAAGTGTGACAGTAATAATAATTAATTAATAATTAATAATATTGAAAAACTAAGTACTCGTACATCCAATGGACCCAAGACTAGGTGGAGGGACGTCTGGCCGGGAGGAGGCCTCGAGGAAGACCCAGGACCAGGTGGAGGGACGTCCAGCCGGGAGGAGGCCTCGAGGAAGACCCAGGACTAGGTGGAGGGACGTCTGGCAGGAAGGAGGCCTCGAGGAAGACCCAGGACTAGGTGGAGGGACGTCCGGCCGGGAGGAGGCCTCGAGGAAGACCCAGGACCAGGTGGAGGGACGTCCAGCCGGGAGGAGGCCTCGGGGAAGACCCAGGACCAGGTGGAGGGACGTCCAGCTGGGAGGAGGCCTCGAGGAAGACCCAGGACTAGGTGGAGGGACGTCCGGCCGGGAGGAGGCCTCGAGGAAGACCCAGGACCAGGTGGAGGGACGTCCAGCCGGGAGGAGGCCTCGGGGAAGACCCAGGACCAGGTGGAGGGACGTCCAGCTGGGAGGAGGCCTCGAGGAAGACCCAGGACTAGGTGGAGGGACGTCCGGCCGGGAGGAGGCCTCGAGGAAGACCCAGGACCAGGTGGAGGGACGTCCAGCCGGGAGGAGGCCTCGGGGAAGACCCAGGACCAGGTGGAGGGATGTCCAGCTGGGAGGAGGCCTCGGGGAAAACCCTGGACTAGGTGGAGGGACGTCCAGCTGGGAGGAGGCCTCGGGGAAGACCCAGGACTAGGTGGAGGGATTATGTCTCCAACCTGGCCTGGGAACGCCTCAGGATCCCCCAGTCGGAGCTGGTTGATGTGGCTCGGGAAAGGGATGTTTGGGGTCCCCTACTGGAGCTGCTGCCCCCGAGACCTGATACCGGATAAGAGGATGAAGATGGATGGACAAGAAGAAAAAATTGTACAAATATACATTTTTTTCTACCTGAAATCAGCGGCCTTACCTTATTTCCTGTAATAAACATGTATTCCTGACTCAGAACATTATTCTGGATATGACACTTATGTTGTTTCCATAGTGATTTTTAACATGAATTATAACCTGATGACTAAAAACGAACCCCACTTCCATCTTTAATAGTGTTCTAGTAGAGACTGATTCATTCCCTGAACATATATGTTATCTCAGCTGCTGGAAATGGAGATAAAGACAATATTTGTTAATAGATTATGAAGTAAAATGTTATTTCAGAATTGTTTTTAAAACCCCAAATAAGTCCCGGGTCAGTTTGACCCGAGGGACACTAGAGGAGGTCCCGACAGGGAAAACAACACAAGGGTTAAGATGTCCGCTCTACAGAGGAGGAGAGAGAATGGCGGCTTCTCAGTTCCCAATTTCAAACATTACTTCTGGTCCTTTGTGTTGAGACCCCTCCTCACCTGGTTTAATCCAGATACATCTGTTTCTCAGCGTACGTTAGAGTGCTTAGACCGAGCCGTGGTCACTCCAGGACGTTCTTTTTGCCAATATGTCTAACAAACAGTGCCAGATCCGCCCCATTATCTCACATCTTATCAAGACTTGGAGATTAGCTGAAACACATTGCCATACAGCTTGTAACTGGCACAGTTTCCCCCCGTTATTCAATAATACAGCACTCCTGATTGGTGGTGCCCACAATGGGAACAGAGTTCATTGTCATCGACATTTTTGGCGATGCTGGCTTATTACCCTCCTCTGACTTACAAAATCCATTCAGTCTGCCACGTTCCTCTTTTCTTTTACCTTCAGTTAAGGTCGGCACTCAAGGAGTACGGCGTCCGCGGGCAGAGGCCTTTGCCCATCCATCCTATCCGGAAGTTATTTACTGTGCAGCCTAAAATCTGTGGTATGGTATCCAGGCTTAATCAGTTCTTAGTGATATCTGGCCGCTCTGCCCTTCCTATTGAGAGGATCTGGGCATGCGATTGCCCAGACCAGAGTAGGGATCTCGACTGGCATGATACATGGTCTAGCATTCCTGAAGTATCACGCGATCCAGACCATCAGCAGATTCACTACAATTTCATTCATAGGTCATATCTCACCCCAGTGAAAATGCGCCACATGGAAATAATTAACAGCCCTTTAAGCACTCTCTGCCCAATAAAAGCTCAAAGCACATATCTTCAATGATCTGGGAGTGCTCTCCCGTTGGTCAGTTCTGGAACTGTATCGCATCCCAAATGTCCGCCTTGTTTAATGTTACCGTCAACGTCTTGATTCTGAATGACCTGTCAGCCTTGGGGAAGACCCAGGACTAGGTGGAGGGACGTCCAGCTGGGAGGAGGCCTCGAGGAAGACCCGGGACTAGGTGGAGGGACGTCCAGCTGGGAGGAGGCCTTGGGGAAGACCCAGGACTAGGTGGAGGGACGTCCAGCTGGGTGGAGGCCTTGGGGAAGACCCAGGACTAGGTGGAGGGACGTCCAGCTGGGTGGAGGCCTTGGGGAAGACCCGGGACTAGGTGGAGGGACGTCCAGCTGGGAGGAGGCCTCGGGAAAGACCCAGGACTAGGTGGAGGGACGTCCAGCTGGGAGGAGGCCTTGGGGAAGACCCGGGACTAGGTGGAGGGACGTCCAGCTGGGAGGAGGCCTTGGGGAAGACCCGGGACTAGGTGGAGGGACGTCCAGCTGGGAGGAGGCCTTGGGGAAGACCCGGGACTAGGTGGAGGGACGTCCAGCTGGGAGGATTGACCTGTCAGCCTTTCAGCGCTCTGGGACTCAGAAACGTGGACTTACAGCTGCAAAGAGGACGATTGCAACCCGTTGGAAACCGCATTACGATCCGTGTATGTGCACGTGGACCCTTTCCTATTTGGATGTGGTGTATATGAAACTCTTCACGACGCGCATGCACGGAGCGCCGGGAAAGACTCCGGACACTTGGCGGAGCATCGCTGAATCTGTGAGGACCTCTAACAAGACAAGGGGGTTTGGTTCCTTGTCTTGTGTCCCCCTCCCTCCCTCCCTCCCGTCTTTCCTCTCTGTTATTGCTTTGCATGGCTGTTGTCTCCTGCTCTTGGTCTAAAATCACCTGGCCAAAGGACTACAGTTGAAAATTAGCCGACTGGCACATTTACAGAAATGTTGAATAACATATTTCTGATATAAAATTAAAAACTTTGAGAACGGGTCAAATTTGACCCGAGGAAAAGACCAGGATTAAGGGAAGAAAGGACCAAATAAATAAAACAATAAGACTCCCAGCAGTTTTTGGAAAAAAAGAAACTTTATTTAGAAACATTATGGAGGAGGAAACAGAAAAACAAACTTGTTTTAGAGTTTTTCATTTCTGAAAATCATTTTTATTTACTATAATACACAGCGGATGACGTTAAGAGTCAGTTGGTTTGTACACCAGAGAGACAGGATGAGATCTTATCGACATAATGATTTAATAACATATCTTGATGGATGAAAAGAAAAAAAAAAAAACTACAGACGAACAGCTAAATCTTTTATTATCTAGCAGCTGCTGACCCTGACCCCCGAAGAAAGCTTGAGCCTGTCGATCAGGATGCTCCACTGTCGCCGTGTCCTCTTCAGTCCAACGTCATAAAAACCTTAAAATGGGCTTTTGGCCACATTCCATTCTGAATATTTATCTCCTTTAACACACTGTCGTTACCCTCTCATTCACACCTCGCAGGAAAATGGTTTCATTTGTCTGCCGTGGGTCCGATTCCCGGACACGTGTCCCCTTCAAAGTGCCTTTTCAACTTTAAAACTTCACTAAATCTGATTTCGTGGCGTATTCAGACGGTCGTTTGGCTCCGTTCTCATTCCTCTCCAGTTCGACTTTATCTCTCAAAAATCTAATGAAAATATGATAATCTGGGTGCCCGGGTGGGAAAAGTGGTAGAGCGTGCGCATGTGTAGAAGATCAGTCCTTGACGCAAAAGGCTGCTGGTTCGATTCCGACCTGCGGCACTCTGCTGCATGTCATTTCCCCTTTCGCTCCCCTTCCATGACGAAGCTGTCACAAAAAAATCAAAAAGGCTGAAATGTGAAAAAAAAATCTAAAAAAAAAATAAATAATAATAATAAAAGTGACACTACATTGGCTTTATTCCTTTTTTTATCCTTTATAGTTTGTGTTCTCTTACTTTATGATAAAAAAATTAAATCCCTAAATTATCGGGTAGGATGCAGGGCTTTTGAAATGAAAATGACTTCCAATATTGTGTTAAAATGAAGATTTTTTTACAATATTACACTTAAACGTATGAAAAAAAAAACCTACAAAAAGCAGCAAAACTTTTAAAAAAAATAATTAAAATACTATCTGCCTTTTATGCTCCATAAATTACTTAAAAATAAAAAATACATACATGTTCAACTGATCGTGGGAAAGGTTGAATAAACTGTTTTCTGGAATAAAACTGGTCTAAAAAACAACAATTGTCCGAATCTGACACAAAAAAAGGAAAAGTAAAAGCTTGAATCTCAACAAAGGAATGTGCCTCAATGACGTCACGCGGGGACGAACATCCGCCGTACAGGAAACAGCTGACTGATTAAAGGGACACGCGTCGAAAATGAGACCCCCGTGCTCAACATTTCTTTGTGTCATTGGATCCATCCCCCGTCGCTGACGCTCATCGGAAACACCTTCAGTGGTTTCTGTTTCAACACTTCCTCCTCCTCCTCCTCTTCCTCGTCTTACTCCACCGCACATCCCGCAAACAGCCACTAGCAGAGCAATGCATTCTGGGTAAAACGAACCCTTGAAGCATCCATGTGATAAAAAGAGTTAGCGTGTTTAATAAGGAATGAAGGGCTTTCAATAGGGCGAAAGGACGTTCATATATATATATATATATATATATATATATATATATATATATATATATATATATATATATATATATATATATATATATATATATATATATATATATATATAAAACCCTGAACAGTGAGTCTTATCTAGACTTTGTTGTCTTAAAAAAAAACTAGAAACGAGTATTCGTGAGAAAACAAGATTTCAACTCAAGTCGTCCGCACTTGTTTATAACACTTCACATTGTTTGGATATTAATTTTTTAGACTCCTAAAAGACTCTTCTGTACATCTGGATTGGATTAATATTCCATCAGGTGCACGCAAGATTAAAATAAATGGAAGTTGGAGTTCCCCGAGTTGATTATTTCGTCACCAAAAGAAAAACTTGCCAGATGGCGTACAGTACCTTCTTATATCAACACATTACTGCGTATAAATATACTAAATAAGTATAAGTAAGACTCTTTGAAACACTATAACTGATAAAGGTTTTTATACAACTTCCTAGGACATTACCTGGAAAGAACTGTGCCATTTGGTACTACATACAATGAAAAATGGATTTCTTTTAAAGAAAATCTGCAGTAAAACCCAAATAAATATTATTCTTTCTTCACGTATTAGTGAAAACTTGATTCTCTACGTATGCCGTGTCCTGATTAAGAGACTCCCTTGGTGATGCCAGAAATTAACCGAAATCAAAAGATTTGAAGTGTGCCACATTGGACACGTTTTCTCTAACGAGCACCAACGTAGCAGCAGTGGAAGTACTCAGATCCCTTTCTCAGGTACATGCCGCAATACTACAATGTAAACAAATACTAGAGAAGTACTTTAAAATGAATGTAGTGGAGTTAAAGTAGAGTAAGTAGTATAAAGTACATTCAAAGCAGTGGTGTAGTCTAATGTCTTGTAGTGGGTATACTGTACCACATACACACAGATATACATATTATTTTCCTGGCTCAGAATGGGCCTTTGGGGTGGTGGTGGTGGTGGGGGGTGGTGGTGGTGGTGGGGGTGGTGGTGGGGGTATATCAAAGTGTGGAGTCTGGCTGTCCTCCAAGAATTATTGTGAGCGTCAAAGACTAATATTCTGCATTCTGATACACTTTTATGTACCAATAAATGGTGGGAATACCTTTATTTATCCTTTGAGAAGGAAAACAAAGATATTTAAAATATATCAAAAATCTAATGGAAGACAAGGGAGTGAGGGGGGCTTTCACATCAGGGACCTGAGCCTGGATCACAAAAGGTGACCCCAAAGCAACGAGTGCAAATAAAATAGGCTACTGATATTTGTCTTAAATGTGCAGTGAAGGGAGGATAGTGGCGCTAGTGTAGGTGGAGGATTTGGGCCCGCTCGCTACGCACACACTATGTGCATACAGCTACACTACAGCCACACTACAGCTACACTACGCACATACTACAGCCATACTGCGGCTACACTACAGCTACACTACGCACATACTACAGCTACACTACAGCCACACTATGTGCACACTACAGCTACACTACGCACATACTACAGCCATACTGCGGCTACACTACAGCTACACTACAGCTACACTACGCACATACTACAGCTACACTACAGCCACACTATGTGCACACTACAGCTACACTACAGCTACACTACGCACATACTACAGCCATACTGCGGCTACACTACAGCTACACTACGCACATACTACAGCTACACTACAGCCACACTATGTGCACACTACAGCTACACTACAGCTACACTACGCACATACTATAGCTACACTACAGCCACACTACAGCCACACAACGGCTACACTACGCGCATACTACAGCTACACTACAGCTACACTACAGCCACACTACGCACATACTACAGCCATACTGCGGCTACACTACGCACATACTACAGCCATACTGCGGCTACACTACGCACATACTACAGCCATACTGCGGCTACACTACGCTCACACTGCCCACTGCCCTCAGCGGGCCGATGAAAGATGAGAACAGTCTCTTTGCATGTTCTGCTGTTAGTTTAGTTTGCGGTCACATTACTCGACCCCATATTTGTGAATACAAACATGTGAAGTGAAAGTTGTGTCATAAAACTACGTTGTGTGTCATTGTAAGCGGTGTATACCTGCATATCAGACTACACCACTGCTTAAAATTGTACTTGAGTAAAAACTTTCCAAATTTCCAAACAAAGTTCTTTCCAGGAAACATCATGGAAATTTATTTCCCACGTTGAAATTACAGACGTGTAAAATAAACCGGTCAGCATATCGGTTCCAACACGGGGAGACACATCGGAGACGTCATGCAGCAGGTGGAATATCGTGTATCCTGTTGGGACAGAAGAGTGTTTGAAGATTCTGCAAAAACGGGTTTTTAACATCCTCCGGGGTTTACCCAAGAACACCAGGGACTGACGTGGCTCACATGTGTGCTCAGCAAACCCCTGAAACTGTGGCTCAGCTGCACTTAAGTCTAAGGTGCAACTGGATTTAATCTTAATCCAGACCCTTGTTCGGCCTCAAAGTGTCATCGATGGAGAAAGCGATGAGGGATTTTCTCTTCTCTTTCAGACGGGCCAACGGGGATTAAAACCCACAGATCCGTTATCGAACCCCCTTCCCTCTTCACATACACACACAAACATTCACACACCGTCAGAAATAAAGATGGGCTTCAGTTGCACCATCAGAACCACAAAGAAATATGATTATAGCTTCTGACAGATTATACAGTCCAGTACCCGGTGGCATTTCACTAAATCAGCAACCTCTGGCTGCTGATAAATTTATATATATATATATATATATATATACTTATATATACTTCTTTCCTCTGCTTAGGGAAAACTATTCGACATACTGTATAATCAAAATATGATATTAAGAGTAGCTTTCTTGCATGACGGAAAAGAAACAAAAACTTAAACCCCTCTGAAGAGTTTTCTGTGGAAATGTCCCCCTTAAACCGAAGAAGAGAAAAAGATTCAGATAAGACGACGCAAATCTGAACAAGAGCGCCTTTAAGAGTTTCAAAGTGTTTCATTCTCATCATTTTTTTTTTTTTTTTTTAACTTTAAAGTTGTATTTTCTTCTCACTAAGTGGCAAAAATCAGAGACATGCACATTTTCAGTTTCCAACAACCCAACGCAACGTAAAAGTAGAAATGAACAAGTGGAGAAAAGCGTCCTCGGCAGAGCGTCAAAACACGAAAAGACGCCTCCCCTTGAACGCATCGCGACGTAGTGGTTTTTCCTCACTCGTGCGCCGTCGTCGAGGGCGCCCCGGCGTTGCATTAAGGGGTCGGGGGCTCTGAAGACACGAGACAGGCTGAAGGTTTGTAGTAAAAGTCCGCAAAAGTCTGATTATCTCCTTAACGTAGCGTTATCAGTCCATGGTTGTTGTTGTTTTTCATTCCCTCCTGAATCCCTCCTTCCCTCTGCGGAGAAGGTACAAACTGGCACACCACAGGTCAGCTCGCTCACACACACACACACACACACACACACACACACACACACACACACACACACACACGGGTTGGAAATCAGACGTTACAAAAAATATTTAAGCATCCAAATGATAAAAAAAATTAACGACGCAAACAGACATGAAATTGGCATGTGGGACCTTTTGACACAAAGCGTGCATGTGCTGTCCTTTAAGGGGGTCAAAGTTCATGTAATAGGATTAGGGATCGTTTTGTCTTTTTAATATTTAAAACCAGAGCTCCGCCCGCCTCCTGCCATACACCCACCCAAACTCCATAAGACACAATGTACATTGTTTCTGCGAGGAGTTCAACAAATCCATCGTTCGTTTGTTGGACGTCTGGCGCCGCCAGGTTCGGGTCCGGTTCCCCTCGCCTCTTCTTACTGGGCAACGAAAGAAAGAACCGTTTTTGTTGTGCTGAGATGCCAAAAACAGTCCGCCAGAGAGCCAGTAACCAGTCAGTCAAATATGTAGTAGGTCTGGGAGTTTCGCATTTGCAGTCATGGGGACTCTACGTTTCAATTCCCTTTTTCTGTTTGTCTCGGAGCAGTGAAGGAGGGTGGGGGGTGGGTTTAAAAGGGGGGACCTAGGGCTCTGGCGTCTAGTGTGCTATTCCATCAGGGTAAAAAGGTAGGAGAGGAGGAAAGTAATCTTTATCTGCCCCAAATGAAGTCCAAGTCAGACCCTACTAAACCATAAGTGTTGTTGCTATGTGCCAAATCAAATCAGTCATCAATCATTGACTACTTTTAGTCTCCGTATCGTTAAAAAGGGACGCTCAGATCCCCAAAAAGCTTTGTTTCAAAAATAAAAAAATAAAAGAAAGGTGACTGTGATTGTAATTCTCTGATCCAGGATTCACCTCGCAGGGATGAGCCGATACCACAGATTAGGTTTAATCCAACAATGTGTCTCTAAAACCCCCAAAGTTCATTCCCCCTAAAGTCGAGGACAAACAGCGGCTGCACCAACCTGGGAGAGGGTGGGGGGTGTTTTACTGTTTCATTCTGACAGCCGACCGGCGTTTTGGAGAGTTTAGAGAAGACGGCGTCCTCCTCCGTGCTGATTTGTTGGCCCAAAAGCAGCTGGCGGCTGCACACAAAACAAACCCCTCCCCCACCCCCACCCCTCACCCTTCCTCCATCCCCGGACTTCATTTCCCAGCGTGCTCTGGCGGCGGTCAGATGAGCAGGTCGGGGTGCATGGTGTGTTGGATCTGCTGTGGCTGCAGCGGCGGGGGCAGCTGCAGCGGCAGCAGAGCCTCCACCATGTTGTGGCAGTGTGGCGGCGGCGGCGGCGTGCCCTCGCTGCCGGAGCTCTCCGCCACCTCGCCGCCGTGGAAGAAGTAGTCGCTCTGCATGATGAAGGACTCGATGACCGCCTGGTTCAGCTTGGTGGTGGACAGCGTGTCCTTGTTCTCGAAGTCGGGGCGCATCAGCGTGGGCCAGAAGCAGATGGACAGGTTGTCGGCCGTCATCAGCGTGCTCTTGCTGTGCTGGCTAACCCTGCGGGGGATGGAAAGGGGTTAAAGTTCATCACAGATTCGGAGTGTGTGTGTGTGTGTGTGTGTGTGTGAGAGAAGGAAAAGTGTCAGGTGTTTGTTGGTTGACAGCACAGATGTTTGTGTGGCCGGGTAGGCTCAGTGGTGTAGCAGGCGCACATCTACTGAGCGTTTTGTGCCTTGACGGAGCGGTCCAGGGTTCGAATCCGACCTGTGACGATGTCCTGCATGCAGTCACAAGAAACCTTCTAGCTAGCGTTAGCTAGCGGCTAGCTAGCTATTTCTAGTCTGCAACATATTTTGGGCTTCATTTAATAGATATAACCTGTAGAACTACACTATCTTATGTGTATTGTTTTGATTACAATGTGCGGAATGACTTTACGTTGCCTATTCATGTCTATTTATTTCCATTTCTCCCTGTTAATCACTGACGTCACTGCGCCAAATCACAACAGTTATCTCACAGGTCTTTCCATAAAGAGCAGGTCTAGACCAGGACTCTGGGATGTTATTAACAGAAACCCAACTATTACCACCAAGATCAAGCACTAGGACACAGAGGCAAGGAGACACTTCCTTTTAAGAGGCAGAAACCTCGAGCAGAACCATGGGTCAAGGTTGGCGGTCATCTGCACTACGGCGCCAGGTGCTGGACTAAAATTGGTCAAGATTTTGAGCCTGCATCGCTGGACACAACTCTGAACGGCCACCAGTTGTTCTGCGGAGCGGAAGCTACGGGACCACCAACGTATTTTTTAACTTGTGAATATTGTGGGCAAGAAAGCTGCAACGGTTACTTTTGCAATGGTCTCGCTTTGCCAGCCCTTCTTCCACAGACCGGTGGAGGAGGGTCTGGCTAGTCCACACAGCGTTCTGGGATGGGAGAAACCCTGCTCTGGTTTATTGGCATTTCTTTAAACCAATCACAATCGTCTTGGGCGTCTAGGTGCTAGTGCCTCAGCAAGGAACGTGTACGCTCAAAAGTTGTTATAGTCAGGGTTTTTAACAGAAAACTCACACACACTCACACAGTGCATTACATGTAACTGTAATCCTGGAAGTATCCAAATAAAGACACAGAATCATCGGGGTCTGTCCCAGAATCGAAACCTTCACCATGATGCGGCGTGTTTTATCAAACCACACAGATGAGCAGAACTACAGCTGAGAAAGACTTCACGAACCACACACACACACACACACACACACAAGATATTTAAGAGAATTTGTTGTATTTTCTATTATGTATAATTTTCTGTCTGAGGTACAAACAAATTGTAAGTCCCTATTTCCCTCCACTGTGCGAGTCTTAAGTAATTATTCAACATTCAGTCACAACTGCAGTCAAATGACGGCATCTGCAAATAGACAAAAAAAAAAACAAGTGTCAGGTCAATGTTGACGCTGCATCGCTTACATCGTGAGGTGTGTCAGACGGCGGTTTTTAAGCCGAATGAAGAAGCCACCTGCTGCGATGTGTTCACTGTCCTCACAGGGATGCATACATTTGAACGCCTAGGCGTTAAGCTGCTGCTGAAGCTTCACACTGAGAATTTAACTTTGCATCCTATATGTGGGCTAAGAGTCTGTGCAATCTAAGTTGTGTGTGTGTGTGTGTGTGTGTGTGTGTGTGTGTGTGTGTGTGTGTTCAAAGTTTGTGTGTGTCTCTCACCTGTTGAGGTGTGTGATGATGTATTTGAAGACCTGGTAGTTGACAGAAGGAAACTTCTCCACAATCTCCCGCAGGACCTGCAGACGCTCGCTGTAGTCCACGATTTCTGACACGCACACACACACACACACACACACACACACACACACACACACACACACACACACACACACAGACACAGACACACACAGGGAGAGAGGAGAAAACAGAAAGCGTTTAACATTGTACACACACTCTCTTGGGATAGGGAAATTATACTCTCTGGTAAAAACAAAATGCCGAGATGCTGCCAAGAGCAACTCCCACGCTCTGTAAGCAGGTCAGCGCCTGCAGAGTGAAGACATAAACACTGTATTTGTGCGAGCGTTCGGGTTAAATGAAACAGCTGATTAAAGACCGAAATGGTTTTTATTAGATTTATTATTTTATTTATTAAAAAGACACACCAAATCATCTTTTCCTGCCTGTAATGTTTCCTTCATGTCGCTGTATTTCTGGTTAACATGTGATGTATTGTTGTCTGTAGACTACTCCACTGTCATTTTGACATCCTCATCATCATCATCATCATTTTGACTTGACGAAGATGCGACTGGGACTGAAGTGTTGTCTATTTATTTCAGAATTCTTCCCCTTAGGGACATTTTTCAGTTGCAGTTGCTCATTGTCCATTCAAGGTAGAAATATCAAGACAATAAGTGTATAAAGTCACATAAATAAATTAAGTTACAAGAAGTTAAAACGCCAAGTAGAAGTAAAGTGAGATTAGGTTAAAAAGTAAGATTCCTCTTCATAAAGATTATGTATTAGTATACAAATGCTATTCTAGTGCAGTGTGAATGGAAACACAATACGAACATGAATAAAGAACAGTGTGAATATAAGTAGCAGCAGTGAATAAATAACAGATATTGCACATGTAACGGAGGTGTTATTGTCGTTTATGTGAATTTAAACATATTTCAGTGGGCGCTGATTGCTGGTTTTAACTTAGAATCTGTTACGCTTTTGAATAGAGCCCGACCGATATATCGGCAGGACGATATTATCGGCCAATATTAGGCATTTCCCGATATATCGGTATTGATGTTTATAATGGCTGATTTGAAATTAAAAAATTAAAAAAAACATTAAATAATCATTCATGAGAATCATTTAAAATGACAAATAAGTCTGATAAATGAATATTTAAAAAATAAAAATGGACTGCCAACCATGTTATGAGTGATGGCGTTGCACTGTCTGTCCACCAGAGGACGCTCTACAACGTCCCTGTTAGTGATGGCGTTGCATAGTCTGTCCACCAGAGGACGCTCTACAACGTCCCTGTTAGTGATGGCGTTGCATAGTCTGTCCACCAGAGGACGCTCTACAACGTCCCTGTTAGTGATGGCGTTGCATAGTCTGTCCACCAGAGGACGCTCTACAACGTCCCTGCTAGTGATGGTGTTGCATAGTCTGTCCACCAGAGGACGCTCTACAACGTCCCCGTTAGTGATGGCGTTGCATAGTCTGTCCACCAGAGGACGCTCTACAACGTCCCTGTTAGTGATGGCGTTGCATAGTCTGTCCACCAGAGGACGCTCTACAACGTCCCCGTTAGTGATGGCGTTGCATAGTCTGTCCACCAGAGGACGCTCTACAACGTCCCTGTTAGTGATGGCGTTGCATAGTCTGTCCACCAGAGGACGCTCTACAACGTCCCTGTTAGTGATTTTTATACTTTAATATATTTTGATGTTCTGTTGTGACAATAAAACCAATTCTTATCATATTATTTTAGTGAGAACTTATAAATAACTACAAATAACTAACGTTAGGGAAATCTGTTTATGGTTTGTAACGCGTTTCTGGATTTTTGTTTAAAATATACACTATATCGGCCGATATATTGGCATATCGGATTTTTAAATGACCAAATAATTGTATCGGTATCGGCCTTAAAAATCAGTCAGGCTCTACTTTTGAATCCATTGACCGCTATTTTAACCTCCAATCTGTTAAATACAAAGCTCAATTAACAGAACAGACCTATGTCTTCCTAGTGGGGGGGAAACACTGAAAAACAACAACAAATAAACAACAAGGAAACCCATCCTGCGGTCTTCCTGAAGAGTAAACCGTCTGAAGGTCCTCATCCTCTCCAGAGAATCCATCGCTACCCCGACGGCGAAAAACTCGTCGGAGCTGAAGCACCCCGCTCGCATCTTAAATATTTAAAGAGTAAATGTGAAACATGAGCTTTTAACTTTAGATTGTCACAACAAACTACTTTAAAACACACACACACACACACACACACCACGAGCAGCAAGAGGCCTTTCATATATGTTCAGATACACATTTACAGCCGCACATGTAACGACACACAGATTCATTCATCCTGCACGCCATCAATCATCTTAACGCTGGCCTCTGATCCTCTAATGGCTGAAAGAGGTCAAAGATCATTGATCCATGCTGCCGTATCTCAACATTAACTAGGAATATATATCACAAAGGAACACTTTGGTTTGATATAACAATTGAATCATTTTAATCCCTGTTTTTATACATATACAGTATACATATACAGTATACATATACACACACTGTATATATGATACATATTCTTGACTCTAATGAAGGTGAAGACGTAATGTGTTGGTCCCACATCAAACTCTTTATATTACAAGTGTTATATAGCAAAGGAAGGCCTAGTACTCGTACAGGTTACTGCATGAAGGGAGGCCAGGTTTACAAATCCTGCCTTTTTCTTTGCCTTTTCCAGGAAACTGCCTCCTCCAACTTTAAAGAAAATGTTGACTAAAGCGGCAAAAAAGATCAATTAGTTGTCAGCCAACTATTTTGATAATCGATTAATCTGTTTGAGTCATTTTTTAATGGAAGAAGAAAGGACAACTTGTGTGATGTCAGCTTGTTAAATGTGAATATTGTTCTAGTTTCTTCTCTCCTCTGTGACAAGAAACTGAATATTGTTGAGTTGTGGACAAAACAAGACACCCGAGGACGTCTTCTTGGGCTTTTTGGGAAACACTGATCCACATTTCTCACCATTATCTGACATTTTAGAGACCAAACAACCAGAAAATAATCGACAGATTGATTGACAATGAAAATAATTGTTAGTTGCAGCCCTAGATTTTTTAAGATGTCCGAGCAAGAGGAGCTTACTTTTAAGAATATGTTTGGATCCCAAAGATATAGGATTGGATTTCCGAGGCCATTGATGATATTGTGATCAATGTTGTGTTTGATTAACCGACAATGAAAGTAATAGTTAGTTGCCGGCCTAATGTCAACATTAATGTCAACCTGCAGGGGCCAAAGTGTCTTTGGGCAATACACTGAACCCCGAGTTGCCCCCGATGCTGCACATCTGATGAGCAGGTGGCACCTTGTACGGCAGCCTCGGCCACAGTGTATGAATGTGTGTGAATGGTGAATGTGTCCTGTATGATGTAAAAGCGCTTTGAGTAGTCGTTGAGACTAGAAAAGCGCTATATAAATACAGCACATTTACATTATTGCAAACTACAACGAGACTTAAATGGACTGGCCACATCATTTAGGTGGGGAACCGTATATGATGTGTATGTAATATACATGATATATGTATATTACAGTTATCGTGAGTGCAGTATTACAGAGCAACTCCACTGATGTTGACGTTGCTACTGGACATACGACTCAGCTTCTCTTGTTCTACATGAACATGATGCAACAGTCCCACACTTCTAAATTCATCACTGCCAAAATTCCCTGCTAAAGTTCAGGAGGTCAGACAGTCACTGAGAGAGAGCAGAAGAGATGTGCTGAAGAAAGAGAAAGTGAAAGCAAGGAAGCAAAAAAAAAAAAAAAAAAGAAAGAAACTGACAGACTGAAAGAGAAAGTGGAGCAGAGCGAGGCAGCGTTTCTTCTACGGGATATCTGGCTCATTTTCCAGAGAAGAAGCAGCAGCGTGCATATTTTAGTTTTGACTTTAATCTGCTGCCGTCAGCCTGGCGGTGACGGCACTCAGTATCAATAATATACAAACAGGCGAGAGAGAGAGAGAGACAGACAGACAGACAGACAGACAGACAGACACACACACACACGCATCAAACACACTCTTAAAGGACAATTCTGGTGCAAAATGAACCTAGTGGTTAATAACACATGGGTACCCGGTTGTCGTCGGGGCACGGGTAAAGTAAAAAGAAATCACTATTTCTATACCTCTAACAGGGCTCAAAGTAGCCCCCCACTGCATGCTTCGGCCCCCCACTGCATGCTTCGGCCCCCCACTGCATGCTTCGGCCCCCACTTCCACGGTAGCATAATGAGGGACCCTACATGTAAACCAAAGCATTGGAAACTTTGTAAGTGTACAGACAGTTTATTAAAAAGATAATTTATTTCTATATGTATTAGAGATATGTCTCATAGTAATGCACCCTCTGTTTTGTGTTCTAATGTGTTCTTACTATACTTAAAAAACGGGAGCGTTGGGAATGGGGAACTTTGGTCTAGATTGTAGACTAGAACTGTGACGTAAATTCTGAAACTATGGTATTGTTCCCAATGTCTCATAAATAAAGAATTATAAAAAAATAAAAATTTATAAAGATATTACCGTACGGTATACAGGTGACTGACATCTTGGGAAAACAGTCACAACCAGTCGAATGACGAACGCCGTGCTATGTTACTGGCTGCATGGCGTTCGTGGCTCGACTGGTCATGTCTTTAATTCAATTCAATTTCATTTATATAGCCCCAAATCACAACAACAGTTACCTCACAGCGCTTTTCATGAAAGAGCAGGTCTATTTTTTGGGCATTTTAAGCCTTTAATGACAGGACAGCTGAGGAAGTGAGGGGTGAGGAGGGGATGACATGTAGCAAAGGGCCGCAGGTCGGAGTCGAACCCGGGCCCGCGACGTCGAGGAGTAAGCCTCTATACATGGGCGCCCGCTCTACCAACTGAGACATCCGGGCGCCCTACACTTGCTATTTTGAGAATGCTGAGCAATTCAATTCAGTTTTATTTATATAGCTCATAGCACTTTTCATAAAGAGCAGGTCTAGACCGGACTCTGGGATGTTATTTACAGAAACCTAACTATTCCCACCAGGAGCAAGCACTAGGCCTTTAATAAACTGTCTGTAGATTTAAGTTCTCAATGCTTTGGGTACAAGCTAATAGCGGTTAGCTCTAAAACTGGCCACACTTGGTTAGCATGAAAACATATCCCAGAGAGCAGTCAACTCTGTACCCATGTGTTATTAACCTTTAGGTTCATTTTGAGCCGGAATTGGCCCTTAAAGCGTGTGTGATGTGACAGAAAGCTGCGTGAAGGTAAACTTAACTCTTCTGCAGCTACAACAGACATGGTGTTAAAAGTGATGAAGGTGTGTGCATTTAATATCTGTTTTTTTCTTTATTAAAATGAACACAACAAAGTGAACGTCTAAGCACTTTAAGGCTCAAAGAGTGCTGTTTCTGTGTTATTATCTCCATGTCAAGTGTGTTTTTATGCTTTTTTTTAAATGAAATGTACAGAATTTTCTTATAAGAGCCGCAGGAATCAGAGGGATACATTTTGTTGATCATTTGTTTTCACAGCATTAAAGACAGCAGCTACAAGAGGGTTTAAAAGTTGTGTGTGTTCTCTATTACAAAGTTACCGTTCAAGCGCTTTTTAAAACCTATTTAAAAAGTGCATTTTCTGTGTTATTTACCTCCATGTCGAAAGTGTATTTTTATATCAAATGTACAGCCTTTTTCTTTTGGGAGCTGCAGGAAGCAGAGGGATACTTCTTGTTTTGATTATTTGTTCTTACTACTTAATAATTCATGGCTCAGGTGTTTTCTTGGACCTGTAGATGCGTGTCTGGCTGATTATTCTTACTTGCGGCCTCCACCAGCTCCGGGTGCAGACTGTAAGGGATCAGGGGGTCGGGCAGGTCGGCGAAGAAAGCCTTCAGCGCTCCGGCTGCAGCGTTCACCGCCACATCCATCGCCACGAAGTCGATACTGTGATCTACACACACAGAGAGGGAGAGAGAGAGAGAGAGAGAGGGAGAGAGAGACTCAGCAGCAGATTCCCACTTTTTGAGTATGAAGAATTTAAGTATTTCCTGATGTAGCAGTTCAAAATCCACTTTTCAATACAGTACCAGTCTAAAATTTGTACACATTTTCTCAGTCAAGTGAATGGAAAACGTGTGTCCAAAACCTTGGACTGGTGTTGTACGTGTGCGGGCGATTCGGAAGGTTGCGAGTAGATACGTGGATGATTGTGGACGTAACGGTGTGAAACGCGTAATACTGACATCCAGGAGTATCTGAGTGGGCGCCACAACGTTGTCACAGTGCAACGACTGATGCTGTTGTTAGGAGAGATCAAATACTATCTCAACCAAACTAGAAATGCAGTTTTTCAGGCTGATTAATATCACCGTCACCATTTCTTTTCAGCCTAGTACACTGCCTTTATCCCAAAATGTAACTTCATAGCAGTGTCAAGGTATCAACACATGGAAAATACAACAGAAGAAGCACAGTTGGGCCCTTATTTACAAGTTACCAGTGGATTACAAGCACACTGATATTTTTAATAAAAATCCCAAAGACTATTTTGTCCCACTGTCTTTAAATGGGAGGAAGCATCAACAAGTACAGATTGTCTCTAATTATTTGTATTGTTATTGATAGTGGATATGATTGTCTAAGGCTACATATACACTACTGCGCACAAGAGTTTCAGCTCCAGCAGCCGACCTAATGTCCGTCCACATTCACACGTCTGACAACACACATCACATGATCGTTAACACACACCAGACCAATAATAATAATAATAATAATAATAATAATCATTTGATTTGAATGTGCCGTTCAATCAAGAAATCAGTTGCCGCTTGATGCTTTTGACTTGTTTTTTCAACATTTTTGTTTACACTTCTTTAATGGAGGAGGGTTTATGCTTTTTTTGACTTATTCCCCCCACCCAAAAAAAAACGTTTTTAAAAAAAAATGTTCTTCATTATTTCCCCCCCCCAACATTTTTCTTCAGACTTTTTTTATTTATTTTTTTAAACGGGGGCCAGTAAAAAATGTACTTCAGGCAGGTAGAATTTATTTTTACTTGCCCGATCGTACACGTGAAAAAAAAAAACCTTGAAGAATGGAGATGTCACCGTACGGGACTCTCACCCCGCCTCAAGACACACAACAAGTCTTCATTAAAGAGAGAGAGAGAAGGAGAGAGAGAGAGAGAGAGAGAGAGAGAAGAAACGAGCGAGACAATGTCTCCTTTGTTGTTGCAGCAAACATTCAGCTATTACACAGTTATTTTCCCCTCTGATATAAACCGTGTGGCAGCGATAATGGTGAGGTAAATGGACTGTACTTCTATAGCCCTTCTCTGGTCTTAACAACTACATGAAGTGCTTTAACATCGTACAGGAACCATTCACACACACATCCACACGCTCTGGCCGAGGCTCATCAGATAAACACTCACACATCACAATTAGTGGAAAGCGACGCAGAGAGGAGAAAAGCTCCAGCTCCATCACGTCACTTTGAGTTTCTGTTTATATTTGGTAAAGTTGTAGCCAGCAGGAGGTGGTGTCATCTCTTCAGCTTTCTTATTTACTCTAAGAGTACAAATATATATATATATTTATATATATATATACATATAGTGTATGTAATGACAGGTTATAAAGACCAGAGACACAGGATATAAAAGGAAATATACTTCCTGTTTTGACACACTAACTGTGTCCAAATGATGACAGGAAAGAGGACAGAGCCCTGAGGCCACATGGCAGCTGCCACACTCAATCCAAGAGACTCTCTCTCTCACACACTCTCTCTCTCTCTCTCTCTCTCTCACTTTCACACACACACACACACACACACACACACACACACACACACACACACACACACACACACACACACACACACCTCTCAAGGAAATAAAAAGACAGGAGGGGAGGCAGTGAGGAGAGAGATATTAAACACACAAGAGAATAAAAAGGAGGACAGAAAAGGAAGGAAAGGACAGAGGAAACAAAGAGAGGTAGAGACATTAGAGGACAGAGGGACGAATGAGAAAGAAGGGGCAAGAAGAAGAGGATAGAGGAGACGAGGGGTGGGAATCACCATACGATATCACCACGATACTTATGCCACGATACGATATTATTGGGATTTTAAAACATATTGCAATATTCTGCGATATACTGCAATGCATTACCTTTTTTCCAACTTCAGATTTTTCCCCAATTTCTATTAACGTCCCCAAAAGGAAACTTATCAACATCTGTTTCATCTAAACAGAAACATTTCTCTGTGTGTTCATCTCACTTCAATTTCATTGCTTAAAAATGGGACAAACTGACCAACACATACATAATAAAAGGTCCATACTTGGCTCCTGTGTATCGCTATAGTATTGCCATTGAAAATATCGCGATACTATGCTGTATCGACCCCGAGGAGACCCTGTTGTTTAATGAAGTGTATTAATAAACAACCAACAGAACGCTGCTTCAGCCGAAATGTTAATGAAGCAGAGCCACGGTGACCTCTGAATCCTCAAAAGGATCCCCATCACAGCTGAGCAGCTCCCCAAGCAAATTCATTTTTATCTTATTTCCATTAATAATGGATCCAGCTTCTGTGCTGGAAGTAGCCCTGAGCCGGCAGCCCGCCACCCTCTCTAACCGACAGGGGAGCTAATTGGCTGGAATGGTGCTTTTTACACGAGGGGAGCGACCGCAGGCCTTATCTACAGTAAACAGAATTATAAAAGTCGACTTTATTTAAGATTTTTGAGGACTGCAGGTTTAAGCGAGTCGGCCCTAAGGTACTCGTATCTCTGACAGTTACAGCTGTATTTGATTTTATTCTCTGGGGCGATTTATTAAAGATGGCTATTTGGTGACATTTATTTAAGAGCCACAGACACACTAAATGGCTGAATGGGCAGCTTTTTCTCTCTGAGCATTTACAGGCATTTCACAGAGTCAAATTCACAGCAGATGTAGGATAAGTTACGTCTATAGGGTGCGGTGAAGGCAAGGGTGTCGGGGGTTCAAAACTGCAGCGACACTTGCACAAAAACAACATGAATGTCGGCCTGAGGCACTTTGGCTTGTGGCCTTCGGCAAAGTCATCATACATCACATAATTACTAACATTTACATGAAATATTTTCATATTTATATACATATTCTTGACTCTAATGAAGGTGCAGACGTAATATTTTGGTCCCACATCAAACTCTTTATATTACAAGTGTTATATAGAAGATTCACCAACAACCCACATATTGCCATATTTTCCGTGGCAATACTTTATCGATACACACACATACACACACACACACAACAGCGCCTGGCAGTAAAAATGAGTGACGCCGCTGACTGTGTGCCGGTGATATCTGCCTGTGGTGACTTTATTTATTCTAACAGCGGCTCTGGCAGCTCACCAGCCCGCCGTGAGCCGGTTCCACTCCGCTCGGCGCGGGCATGTGTTTCTCTTTAAGCACTTCTGCTGCGTGGCCAGGTTTTGGAATGTGTTATTTTCTCTGCGGGTTGAATTTATTGCAGACATCACACGAGCGCTACTCGATTGGTAACATGCTTTTTTTTCGAGGGAACTCCTGAGTTCTTAAACCCTTTATGGGACGATAATTTAGAATCGGGATCTGTGGGAATAACGAGAACCATCCATAGCGGCTGCGCTTTGAAACTCCAGTTACACGTGTGCTCCTTTCTTCGATTTCTAGGTAGCTGAAGATGTATTTATGAGGGTCTGCATGTGTCTGTGCAGGTGTGTGTGTGTGTGTGTGTGTGTGTGTGTGCCTTTTACCTTGATCAAACTGTTTCTGGATGTTGTCCTGGTCCGTCTTGTTCCCACTGACGCGATACAGACCTTCTGTCGTCAGACCTGCACACACAAACATCAGACACCTTCAGTAACGGCTCCGACAGACTTCATGCATGTGGAATTTACAAAGCATTACATTTAAACAGATGGACCAACAGGAGCAGAGCAATAGGTTTCTTTTTAATGTGGTTTTCGGTAACCGCATGCTGAGATTGTTTCGGATTAAGGCTGAAAGCGTTCACGCCATAAATCCCAGAAACCTCATAACTTTCTCTTTCCAGGTTTTGACAGCCTCTGAAGCAGTACTCGCTGTTCATCATGACTAATTTAGGCTTTTTATTCTCGTTTGAATACGTTTCCTTTTCTGTGCATGTGCAACCTGCACGATCTTTTGGCTTCATCTGTTTATAGTACAGATGAACCTGCAGCCGC
This sequence comes from Percina caprodes, assembly GCA_013375575.1. Lineage (NCBI taxonomy): Eukaryota > Metazoa > Chordata > Actinopteri > Perciformes > Percidae > Percina > Percina caprodes. The sequence goes on along the minus strand of JABXJD010000022.1, from coordinate 5,414,390 downwards.
TAATGGACTGAGCCTCGGTACATGGGGCGCACGCTTAACCAGGTGAGCTAACCAGGCGCCCCGAGGATGTATTCTACTTTTAATTCCACTTTGACTTCAGATGCCACGATGTCTAAGTGTATTTATTTAAAGAGATTTATTTTGTATTTCTTGTGTTATTTTGAAGTGGGATTTGCTTAATTATTAATGTTTAATTGTGATTATTTAAGATGAAATACAATTTCACTTGCACGCTTGACAGAAGAGTACACATCTGCTGTTTTACACAGTTTATAGAAATAAAGAAATTTGTATGAAAGCTCATTCGGTTAAAAGAAATCCTGAGAAAAACGTATCTGGAACTCAAAAATCGGGATCGAAAGGTGAGGTAAGATTATCGTTACATCCCTGATGAATACCCACATAAAGTCGTATGGCAACAGTTGTCAAGCGCAACAACAATTACAACTGCTAAACAGTGAATAAACCATTTAGGCATTTTGAGTTGGGAGCTTTCAGCTGGACTGAGAGCCGCATTTGTTAGTGTCTCCGATTATATGTATCGCAGCCAGCTGGCACCTGACAGCTGATCTCAGACCAGCACATATGGAGACAGAGTGTGTTAATTAGGGGCTATAATGTGGCTGCATGGATGAACACACACACACACACACAAAATACAGGTTGTAGTTCTGCTCTGTCGCTGCTGCAAGGTCATCCAAACAGCAGTATACAGTACATGCCAGCGTGTGTGTGTGTGTGTGTGTGTGTGTGTGTGTGTGTGTGTGTGTGTGTGTGTTTGTCTCTGCAGAGGCGGTTTTATGTAAATTCAGTTTTAATGGATTCAACTTAATTGTGTCAAGTGTGAGCCAGTGTAGGAGAGAGAGAGAGAGAGAGAGAGAGAGAGAGAGTGAGAGAGAGAGAGTGTGTGTGTGCGTGTGTGTGTGTGTGTGTGTTTACTCAGGTGTGTGACACATCAATTTAGCTCTTAAGTTACCAGAAATCTGAGGAAAGCAGCGTTTCTGTTAGATGACCTCTATCTAAACAGCAACCTACTCGACCCAGTTTGAGTGTATATATGCGTGTGTGCGTGAAAGCTGACATCAGAGAAGTTTGAGCTTTTCCTATAAAAAATTACTTAAAATCAAAATAATTGGCTTAATCCTGCATTCTATCTGATCTCCAGCAGGGGGAGACTCCTTAAAGCTGCATTATATCTGATCTCCACACAGGAGGAGACTCCTTAAAGCTGCATTATATCTGATCTCCTGCAGGGGGGGGGGCTCCTTAAAGCTGCATTATACCTGATCTCCAGCAGGAGGAGACTCCTTAAAGCTGCATTATATCTGATCTCCTGCAGGGGGACTCCTTAAAGCTGCATTATACCTGATCTCCAGCAGGGGGAACTCCTTAAAGCTGCATTATATCTGATCTCCAGCAGGGGGAGACTCCTTAAAGCTACATTATATCTGATCTCCAGCAGGGGGGGGGGGACTCCTTAAAGCTGCATTATATCTGATCTCCTGCAGGGGGGGACTCCTTAAAGCTGCATTATATCTGATCTCCTGCAGGGAGACTCCTTAAAGCTGCATTATATCTGATCTCCTGCAGGGGGACTCCTTAAAGCTGCATTATATCTGATCTCCTGCAGGGGGAGACTCCTTAAAGCTGCATTATATCTGATCTCCTGCAGGGGAGACTCCTTAAAGCTGCATTATATCTGATCTCCTGCAGGGGAGACTCCTTAAAGCTGCATTATATCTGATCTCCTGCAGGGGGGGGGACTCCTTAAAGCTGCATTATATCTGATCTCCTGCAGGGGGGGACTCCTTAAAGCTGCATTATATCTGATCTCCAGGAGGGGGGGACTCCTTAAAGCTGCATTATATCTGAATTCCTGCAGGGGGCGACACATGCAGTTAGAAAAGGAGGTCTGTTTCTGTAGAAGTCTGTGAGAAATTGACCCACTTCTCACTTGATTTATTACCTCAGTAAATATTTTCATAATGAGTTTATGGTCTCAATCGCTAGTTTTAAGTCTTTTTTGAATTATGGTCTCACTGATTTTAAAATCGGCAATAAAGCAGGGGATGTTTTAGGGCGCCGCTATGATGTGATTACCAGTGGAAGTGTGTTACGTAACTTGGCGCCCGTAACGGCAAACTAAACGACTCATAGCAGACCTCCACAAACCAATGGGTGACGTCACACCTGCTCCGTCCATTCATATTAACAGTCTATGCTTGCAACTCAAACTTTGACCGTCTGCCTGATGACACATTAATATCAGATAATCACAGTGGAGCGACTCCTTATTCAAATATATCAAACTCCTTTCAATGCTCTGAGTCACAGTCCGGTAACTCTTCTGCAGATTGGGGCCGTTTCTTTACATTTGTTTCATTAAAACACGTCTCACAAAAAACATTGAGACGTCGGCCACAAAAACATCGGCGAGAAGTGGATTTTCTAAAGTAGAACTTTAATGGTTGGGATGACAAAACGGGCTGAAAATTAAATGACTTTTTTCTGTAGTATTTAAAAAAAAAAGTGTACTTACTAACACACAAACATGTTTAAAACAATCAATATAACGTATCAGTCGGCACTTTATACCTTCACTGTCTTTTCATCAGAATGGTCGTGAAAGGTCCCATGACATCATCGGGTGCTTTTATATAGACCTTAGTGGTCCCCTAATACTGTATCTGAAGTCTCTTTTATATAGACCTTAGTGGTCCCCTAATACTGTATCTGAAGTCTCTTTTATATAGACCTTAGTGGTCCCTAATACTGTATCTGAAGTCTCTTTTATATAGACCTTAGTGGTCCCCTAATACTGTATCTGAAGTCTCTTTTATATAGACCTTAGTGGTCCCCTAATACTGTATCTGAAGTCTCTTTTATATAGACCTTAGTGGTCCCTAATACTGTATCTGAAGTCTTTTATATAGACCTTAGTGGTCCCCTAATACTGTATCTGAAGTCTTTTATATAGACCTTAGTGGTCCCCTAATACTGTATCTGAAGTCTCTTTTATATAGACCTTAGTGGTCCCCTAATACTGTATCTGAAGTCTTTTATATAGAACTTAGTGGTCCCCTAATACTGTATCTGAAGTCTCTTTTATATAGAACTTAGTGGTCCCCTAATACTGTATCTGAAGTCTCTTTTATATAGACCTTAGTGGTCCCCTAATACTGTATCTGAAGTCTCTTTTATATAGACCTTAGTGGTCCCCTAATACTGTATCTGAAGTCTCTTTTATATAGACCTTAGTGGTCCCCTAATACTGTATCTGAAGTCTCTTTTATATAGACCTTAGTGGTCCCCTAATACTGTATCTGAAGTCTCTTTTATATAGACCTTAGTGGTCCCCTAGTATGTGCTATTTCTGAGTCTGTAGCTTTTGAGGTGGAAGGGGGGGCTTGTCCAACTTATATAGACCTTAGTGGGGGGTGATATCATAAAAGGAAGATTCCAGATCGGCCCATCTCAACTTTTATTTTCTCAAAGGCGGAGCAGGATACCCAGGGCTCGGTTTACACCTATCTCCATTTCTAGCCACTGGGGGCCCATAAGCAGGCTGGGGGAACTTATATCAATATTAAAAAACCTCATAAAAAGGGACATTTTCATGCCAAGGGACCTTTAATTTTGTACATCCTGAAGACAAACATTTCTTAACATTAGATGGTCTGTAAGGGGATATGTACCTGTGTGTATCAGCCACTGCGGGCCAATGTCAAATGAAACACACTGCAGCTGTCTGTTTGTATTGGCTTGTGCCTGAATAGGTTTTCTGTGTGTGACAAACAGAGTTGGCTTCTGTGAAAGTGTAATCTGATCTTATCTCATGACCTACGTATTCGGAAGCATTAGGTGAAACAAATCTTAGTTATCCCTCATGTTGTCCACGGGTTAATTTGACCCGTTTTCAGTTTTATTATCACAAAAAAATGGGCCTACGCTGAATTAGAAATATCAAATAACTTTGGAAAAACATTTAAAAAAAGCACCCACAACATTGAAAAAGTGACAAAAATGTCAGAAAAGCGATAATAATGTTGAAAAGAAATGGTTTCATGGTTGAAGGGACGACAACACAAGGGTGTTACAGTATACAGTATGATTTTAAATTATTCTCATGAAAACAGCACATTTCCAGTGGTGATGTCATGCTGATTAAGTTGTCACAAATGTCTATTTCTACCTGTTCTATTAACTCAAATCCTCGTTGTTTGAAGGTTAAACTCTGCCCTTCACTGACGTTTCAATAGAAAAAACATCACATAAAAAGGAAAAAGGATTCACCTGATCTACAAAAATCCACCAATAACTATGAATAAACAACCCACTTATGTGTATGTAGTTATTTTTCACCGTTAACAAATGTAATCCTATTCCCTGCAGTGTGAATGAACAGTTACTTCAAACAGGCAGCTCATTTTTACTATTCTTCCATGTGCCCTGAATGCAGCATCACTTAATCACCTCTGACCTCAAAATGACCCGTCCAACACCCCGTAAGAAAATGTCACCACCCTGTACATCTGCGACATTGTGAGGACATTTGAATCTCAACAGGATGTGACACACACACACACAGACACACACACACACACACACACACACACGATCTGAGGGGAAGGAAGCTAGCAGTGGCGCTCATGTTTGCATATTGAGATCAGATAAGACCTGTCCTGCTGCGATATGATCTAATATCCTCACTCACACACACACACACACACACACACACACACACACACACGATCTGAGGGGAAGGAAGCTAACAGTGGCGCTCATGTTTGCATATTGAGATCAGATAAGACCTGTCCTGTTGCGATATGATTTAATATCCTCTCACACACACACACCCACACCCACACACACACCCACACACCCACACACCCACACACCCACACACCCACACACACACACACACACACACACACACACACACACACACAGCGGAGGGGGGGGATTTCTGGGCACCTCACGATTCGATACAGATTATCGATGCACTTTTTTCATCTACATTTCCATGCGTGCGTTAAAAAAATATATACATATGAATCTGGGTTTGTCAGATTTTGACATATACAGTAGTCGTCACACACAAGTTGTAATGAAAGGTTTTGTCTAGTGAGGTTTTTATTGTGTAGTCATTAAACGCTTAAGCCTCAAACATGCTAAGTCACCTTCTCTCCCAGTGATCCTCAATGTCAGAGGCTCAGTCATGGTTAAAGGTGGAGAATTGGCTTCTTAAAACATGAAACATGAGGTGGTCAGGTGTAATAATAATAATAATAATAATAATAATAAAGTAGATCCACAGCATTTGTGTTTTGTCTAATTAATTTATGCATGTCTTATTAGATCATGTGTATATACACAAAACTTATTGTGTTTCTCCTGTTGGCCATTTTTGTGTTTTTCCTGTACTCTTGCCTAAACTCTAAGTTGTTGTCCATGTAAGTTCCCCACTGGGGATCAATAAATAGTATAATTATATAAAAAATAAATTATGAATGATCCTGTCCTCTTTCAGTCAGTCACTCTGTTTTCTGATTTGTACATGTTTGGAGACAGTAACTTTTAATTAAAAATCAACACATTTAAAAAAAAAACAATGTTTTTTTTAATAATCAATATTAACTTATCAGAATCGAGCATTAAATCGTTCTAGAGAGAATCGAGATGCATCTAAGGATCGATTGTTTTTTCCACCCCTACCCTCTGCCTCTGCCCATTGGGCAATGTTATTTTATTGTTTTATTTCCTTGACAACCATCTGCTTTGGGAGGGGACAGGAAGCCAGTTCAATCAGCGAAAGTCAATCATCGTCTATTTTTAACTCTTATTTCAGCCGCCAGAGTGTGTTATTCTCTTTCATCCCCGATTGAAAGTCAAGGCTGACACACAACTCCTCATCCCGAGGCCTGCTTGACTTATATAGAAGCAGAATTGAACTCTAGCTGCAAATAAAAGCTATATAAAATGCACAAATTAAATGATGATTTTGGCTATTATAACAAATGGTGTAATGAGAAGTTTGGGGTCCCCTGCTGGAGCTGCTGCCCCGACACCCGGTTGTATCGTATTCGGGTCAAATTGACCCATTTCAACTTTTTAGGAGAAGAAAAATGGTCCAAGTTACCTTTGTTCTACCTGAAATCAACGGCCTTACCTTATTTCCTGTGATAAACATGTATTCCTGACTCAATTCAGAAAATTATTCTGGATATGACCACTTTTTCCAAGATAAAAATGATCACAGTGGATTTTTAACATGAATTATAACCTGATGACAACAAACAAACCCCACTTCCATCTTTAATTGTGTTCTAGTAGAGACTGATTGCATTCCCTCAACATAGATGTTATCTCAATGGTTGGAAATTAAGATAAAGACAATATTTGTGAATAGATTATGAAGTAAAATTTTATTTCAGAATTGTTTTTAAAACCCCAAATAAGTCCCGGGTCAGTTTAACCCGAGGGACACGAGAAGGTCCCGAAGGTGAAGACAACACGAGGGTTAAGCGGACGAAGATGGATGGATGGATGGATGGATGGATGGATGGATGGATGGATGGATGGATGACAACATTTACTGTCTGCAGTGGAAAACCAGATTAAGTGTTCCCACAACTAAATTCAAGTGTTCAATAATGGAACAAAAAGAAGTCGGACTGATAGGTATTCTATAAAAATAAATAACTCCAACATTGTTCAACAGAGACAGATCGCACAGTGGCAGATTGGTGGGATTACTTGGGACTTGCCCTGAGGAGAAGATCCAAACACCCACTCTATAAAAACGTTGAACAGTCGCTGCTTTTGTTCAGGGACTCATATTGAGTGATTTGAAAACTGAAAGCAGAGCTGCGCTGCTTTCTGTCAAACCAACATCGGCATTACTTTGCATGGTGACCTTTGACTTGAGCAGTTAAATAATGACTAGTCACACTGAGGTGTTTACATGTGCTTATAAATAGACAAACTGGTAAACGTGTTGTTCCCATTAAGATAATGAGAGTCAGGGGTTGACATGACAGTGCGGCGATCATCAGGCCTAGTGCACACATACATGGGTACTTTTTAAGAACAGGGGTTTTCCTTTGTTCGGTCTCTGAAGGAATCCCGTCCACACATGCAGTGTTCTCCGTCAGTAGAACGGCATCTCTGAAAGTCTTCACCCTGGGCCGCGATTTTCAAAAGCTCCATTTACAGTGACCTAAAACACTGCTTGTGTGTAGACAAAAGTCCCAAGCACATAGACAAAGCTACATTTTTAAAAGAAATACCTGTGCGGACTAGGCCTTGGATTAAAGATAAAGTAGCTGAACACGTACACAGTCTCTGCGTTGCAGTTTACCTGAGGAGCAGACTGTCTACCTTCATACAGGAACAGGAAACCATTTATAACAAGATCCTAGAATGTTTTATTCAATGCATCTCATGTTAACCTTGTATTTTGTCCTGACATTTAGGGTTGGGTATCAATAACTAATGAATGTATCCCATTAATACAAAGTCTGATATATCTTCTTCATTGGTGCCATAGTGCTCCATTGTTGTCAAAAACGTTCCTTATTTACCATAAACACTAATGCAACAGAGACAGATGGGCCAGTATTATAAATAGAGACATCAAGCACACACACTAACACACACACACACACACACACACACACACACACACACACACACACACACACACACACACACACACACACACACACACACACACACACACACACACACACACACACACACACACACACACACACACACACACACACACACACACACACACACACACACACACACACACACACACACACACACACCTGAGTAAGGGAGGGGTTTAACATTTAACATTGCTGTTTGACATAACTTCAGACTACACCACATACATAAACAAAGGTCTGTCCTCAGGCATTTATCAGTTTCAGACTCTGGAAACGTGGGAAAAATAGTCAAATTCCCTAAAACTACCCTCTTAAACCAAATTTAGGCTATTTTCTATGGTCTTTTAATTACTGATGTAATTTTTTTGCCCTTCCATTATCTGAACATCCCACTTGAAAAAAATGCCCTACAGCACTAAAGCACTAAATGTGGATTAATCCACCGCGAAAAATAGTCCCCAACAAAGGCACTATGTCTTCCTGTTTGTATGATAAAAACTAGAGTGAATAACTGTTTTTGCAAAGTTACTTTCAGAAGGACTTTTATTAAAATAAACTATACATTTGTGTACAGATTCTTTTGTATTGGTCTTCTTTTAAATGAAGAAAATGGGGTTAAAACATGCTTTTATTACTCTATATCATAGGTCTCGTCATGGGACCAAAACTCCAGCACAGGTATTGAACATTTTCAAACTTTACCCAGGCTTACTGTCTTATTGGATACCCGGATCTGAGGAGACTATGGTGATAAAACTAAGATTTGTATTCATATTTGTAATAGACAGATCGGGGTCACAGGTGAAACAATTGTGTCTATGGACTTTGGAGTGAACTGTCCCTTTAATATTCGGAACATAAGCTTCATCCTGGATGAGGTTCAACATTGAGGTTTTTTTTGCACATTCGACTTCAAATCAAAATGTATTTATATAGCACTTTACAGCAACCAGCAGGTAGTGCTTAACAGAATGAGTAAAACAACATACAATAGAAAGAATGAACATAAAGAAACCAAAGAATAAAATTGTCACACCACTGCTATGTATTAAAAGCCAGACTGAACATATATGTTTTGATTTTGGACTTAAAAAGAGCAACATCTGTAACAGTGCGAATATCCGGGGGTAACTTGTTCCAGAGTCTCGGGGCAGCAACTGCAAAAGGTTGACCCCCACCGTTTATCCCTGGGACTTCTAAAACCAACTGATTTGAAGACCGCAAGGACCGGTTGTGCTCCCGCAAAGTTAAAATATCAGTCAAATACTCTGGGGCGAGACCATTTAAAGCCTTAAAAACAAACAATAAAATCTTAAAATCTATTCTAAAACGCACCGGGAGCCGATGCAGGCTGTAGAGAACGGGAGGCACTTGCCCAACGTTAATTTTTACTGGCCCCTATACAGATGGTTTTTGTATTGGTGGTTATCATAATAATAATAATAATAATAATAATAATAATAATAATAATAATTTGGAATGAAGATGTTCCTTTTATCTGTCTTGGGCTCAAAGTTGTTTCACCCTACATACTCTACTGCCACCCTACATACTCTACTGCCACCCTTCATACTCTACTGCCATACTCTACTGCCACCCTACATACTCTACTGCCACCCTTCATACTCTACTGCCACCCTACATACTCTACTGCCACCCTACATACTCTACTGCCACCCTACATACTCTACTGCCACCCTACATACTCTACTGCCACCCTACATACTCTACTGCCACCCTTCATACTCTACTGCCACCCTTCATACTCTACTGCCATACTCTACTGCCACCCTTCATACTCTACTGCCACCCTTCATACTCTACTGCCACCCTTCATACTCTACTGCCACCCTACATACTCTACTGCCACCCTACATACTCTGCCACCCTACATACTCTACTGCCACCCTACATACTCTTCTGCCACCCTACATACTCTACTGCCACCCTACATACTCTACTGCCACCCTTCATACTCTACTGCCACCCTTCATACTCTACTGCCATACTCTACTGCCACCCTACATACTCTACTGCCACCCTTCATACTCTACTGCCACCCTACATACTCTACTGCCATGCTCTACTGCCACCCTACATACTCTACTGCCACCCTACATACTCTACTGCCACCCTACATACTCTACTGCCATACTCTACTGCCACCCTACATACTCTACTGCCACCCTACATACTCTACTGCAATACTCAACTGCCACCCTACATACTCTACTGCCACCCTACATACTCTACTGCCATACTCTACTGCCACCCTACATACTCTACTGCCATACTCTACTGCCACCCTACATACTCTACTGCAATACTCAACTGCCACCCTACATACTCTACTGCAATACTCAACTGCCACCCTACATACTCTACTGCCACCCTACATACTCTACTGCCACCCTACATACTCTACTGCCATACTCTACTGCCACCCTACATACTCTACTGCCATACTCAACTGCCACCCTATATACTCTACTGCCATACTCTACTGCCACCCTACATACTCTACTGCCACCCTACATACTCTACTGCCACCCTACATACTCTACTGCCACCCTACATACTCTACTGCCACCCCAACAACTCTACTTCTTCCAGGACGGTTGAAACACTCTTTAACTTTAGCTTGTACGCAGTCGTCATCATCATCATCATCATCATCTTCTTCTAACAAGACAGCTACCAGGCACGTGTCACTAGCGCCAACTCAGTTCCTGATTGGCCAACAGCACATTTAAATCATTCAACAAGTGTTCCCAGGCGTGGGAAATAAACAATGAAATTGTTTATGACATAATGATAATTGCAAATAATTGCAACTTTTTTTTTCCTTGCCTGTTTCGGCAAGCGGTTTGTTAGATTTACTTGCCCCGGGCCATAGGGCAACCCTTACTGTTAAGCCAAAAAGGGAAATGTTTTAATGTTGTTGTTTTTTAACTCCCTACCTACAACAGTGTGTTAGTTTGTTTATCCTGAACCCACAGAAACACAGCGTGAACAGGATCTGCTGGCTTCCACTTCATATCAGCAGAACCCTGCCTGCATGTTCCATATTCTCATACCCAGGTCTTATCCCCACGCTCATTATAAATGTGCTCTGACATGCTAACGTGCATGGACTCCTATAAGGAAGATGAATGTGCAGGTAAAAGTGTTTGCTTTTCCCAGAGGAGAGCAAAACGCAGCTTTTCCCACAATCCTCAGGCTGAGAAATGAGCTGAGCTTTCGGGTCTGGAAGTCATTCTGCTGCCGATACTCTCCTCCAGAGTGTGCGTACAGGTTTATGGGTATGGAACTAATGACCTAAGGTGAGCACTTTCTCTGTGCTGCTTTACACACACTTACACACACACACACACACTGTCTGGTGGAGTCATCAGTTTCTCTTGTTGGTGTGTTAATTTAATGACTGCCCTCCACACAACCATGGGTCAATATAAATCAATACAAAGGCTGCAAGGACAGTGTGTGTGTGTGAGTATGATTTAATATCTGGGTACCTTGAGTAACAAGATCCATACACCCCCAACACACTACAGGCCCACAGCTGCAATCTGCTTACAGGCTGAGGTCTTTACATTCGGAAGGTCACCCCCGCTACATCATAATTTCATTCAATTTACACTTTGTTTATGTTCGACTCTCAAAGCGGCTCTCAGAGGCTGACAGCAGTTTCTCTGCAGATGTGTCGTCTCCATTAAAACTCAAACTCAAGAAATAAACAGAAACATGTCTACATGTCTGGTGAAGCTACAGACGGAGTACACATCAAACACTGAGACTATAAGGTAACCAGTGGAAATATCAAGCAACCCCTCAGGACGCCAGAGTGACGTCTGGACGATTAACTGAAAGAGGAAGTCACCCGCGTGTTTACTAGCCATGAGGAGAACTACGGAGTACTACAGAGTACTACTCAGCCTGTAAAAACACTCGTATAGTGTTCTCTGTATCTCTGGAGAAGCTCTGTCAAGTCATCAGTGTTGTCTTGGCACTGAGACAACCCCTGTGTTAAAAATTGGGAGCGAGGAGTTTAAAAAGACATTAGCATTTACCAGGTATAGGGAGGGAAAAGTGAAGCTATCGGGTTGCATTCTGGGAATTGTAGGATCCAGCATTGTTGAAGGTTGACCCATTGCATCGATATTGGCCCTTTCTTTTTTAATAAGTCTCTTCTGACTTCCTGGAAGTCTAATACTAAATCAAAGGAGTGCCCCTTGTGTGTGTGTGTCATATGTGTGATGTCACCTTTTATTTACCTTTAATATTATGCCTCACAGACAACTTCCAATAATTGTCGCTGTGAAAAAGTCACAATATAAATCACGCCAAACTACCAACACCGAACAACACACACTGACTAACCTGTGCATGCAGTGTGTGAGTTAGTGTGTGTGTGTGTGTTGACAGAAGGACCAATGTCCAGCTTTCAGGTAGCGACAGAAGCCGCTGACAACACACACACACACACACACACACACACACACACACACACACACGCACACACAAATTTCTAATGCAACAGAGACAGATGGGCCAGTATTATAAATTGAGCCGTCAAGCTACTGCTCACACACACACACACACACACACACACACACACACACACACACACACACACACACACACACACACACACACACACACACACACACACAAGATATAGTAACAATATTCTTCTCCCTTCTGCAAAATGTTAACAGGCAAGTCAAATACTATGTATTGAGAGACGGAAGATAAATGATTAGTATGTATAGAATGTTTTTTCATTCAACCTTTTTACACATTGACAAGTGACGACGCAGGAGAGAGGAGAAAGGAGAGAGGAGAAAGGAGAGAGGAGATAATGATGACCTGGAGAGGATGGAGGCAGAGTAAAGAGAAAGGGAGGAGTCGTAGAGAACAAGGGGAGCAAGATGAGAGAAGGGTATAAAGAAAGGAAGATGAAAAGAAAGGATTATAAAAAGGACAGCAGAGGCGAGAGAGAGAGTCAGCACCTCGTGTTGTACAACATGGCCGACTAAACGCCCTCCTGAGACCTTCATCAAAGCCTTTGCATCATCAGAAACACAGATACCGCTGAGCGAGAGAGAGCGAATGAGTATGAGTGTGAGTGTGTGTGTGTGTGCATGCGTGTGTGTGTGTGTGTGTGTGTGTGTGTGTGTGTGTGTGTGTGTGTGTGCATGCATGCGGCCTGCAGCAAGGTGCTCGGTGAGGTCAGTGGCTGGATGACAGACTGACATGTCTGTAACAGCAGGACTTCAAAAATCCTCTCAACACAGCTACAGCTACTAGCCAGCTGTTAAAGGACTAGTCCACTTTTCTGTCTTGTGTATTTACATGCTGAGTAGAGCTGCACATTAGCTCGCTGTTTTTAATCGTCATTACAATATCAACTGGCGCAAGGGCTGATGTAATCACTTTCAAATCGAAATTTGAAAGAATGCGATTAGCTAATCGTGAAGACCGCGATTAATCCAATGTTAAATGTTTAGCTTTTAATATTATGTATACTTTTTTTTTTATAAGATAAATGCTGGAAATAATGTTACATATCACAGATTGTTAACAGATATGTCAGAAACTCGATGTAACATGATCGTAGAACGTGCAATATGAACCCCCCCATATCACAAAAGACACTCAAGAGTTCTTGTGATTCTTGTTTTAGTGTAGCCTTTTATATTCAGTTCAATTTGTTCAATAAATGAATTTCTTTTTATTTGTTTTAAATCCAACAAGCAGTTTATTGTATTTAAGCAGAATACTGAAAACAGCAGAGGTGCAACACTGAGTACACTTTCATTTATGTTTAATGTATCGCAGTATAGTAGTATCGTTGTCATGATATTCGACAACGGTATCACATATGTTCCTCCTATAGTGCAGCCCTAGTTCTGAGCCTCTTTAATTGCCAAGCCTGACTGTTTACAGACCAGTCTTTTCCCCTCAGTCTCATTTAGACCTGGAAGTAGTCCATCGCTGTGCCTGAAAAGCTGACAATACCATTTTAGTGTAAATTCAAACCAATTATGGATGTTTCTGTGGTTATGTAAGAGCATAATCACAACCCGATAAGAAACGATGCCAGCTGTAGCCACAAGCCATACACATTGTTTATCTCTAACCATTAAAGGTCCCGTGACATGGTGCTCTGTGGATGCGTTTATATAGACCTTGGTGGTCCCCTAATACTGTATCTGAAGTCTTTTATATAGACCTTAGTGGTCCCTAATACTGTATCTGAAGTCTCTTTTATATAGACCTTAGTGGTCCCCTAATACTGTATCTGAAGTCTCTTTTATATAGACCTTAGTGGTCCCCTAACACTGTATCTGAAGTCTTTTATATAGACCTTAGTGGTCCCCTAACACTGTATCTGAAGTCTTTTATATAGACCTTAGTGGTCCCTAACACTGTATCTGAAGTCTTTTATATAGACCTTAGTGGTCCCCTAACACTGTATCTGAAGTCTCTTTTATATAGACCTTAGTGGTCCCCTAATACTGTATCTGAAGTCTCTTTTATATAGACCTTAGTGGTCCCCTAATACTGTATCTGAAGTCTCTTTTATATAGACCTTAGTGGTCCCCTAATACTGTATCTGAAGTCTCTTTTATATAGACCTTAGTGGTCCCCTAATACTGTATCTGAAGTCTTTTATATAGACCCTAGTGGTCCCCTAATACTGTATCTGAAGTCTCAACCCAAAACCCCAACATGACATCATGACTTCGCGTAAACATACACGCCAACTTTCAAGTGACATTTTGAGCTATCCGCGTGTACTGTATGCCTACGCTGTATACAGCGGGTGTACATATACACGCCACTTGCCGTGTTATCACAAGAATTAAGCAATGGTTCAGTTTATGAAATGTGACATGTGGGACACAATCCCCGGTCTCCTGGGTGAAGGTTCTGTGTTTTACCTGTCCATTCCCCCCCCCCCCAACCAACCTACGCGGATTTTCGCCCCTTTAACGCTACGGCGCAAATTCACACAAGGTAATATAAGTCGATGTAGGCCAGACTAGTGCTGGGCAATATGGAGAAAATCAAATATCCCAATAGTCTTGACCATATACCTCAATGTCAAAATTGCGACGATATTGTACGGTTGACTATTGGTGCTTTAACAAAATGTTATTTACACAATGAGATTTTTGATAAATATTCTCCAAAAATGATTTAATGACTTAGTGGGTAAAGGTAAATAATAGAAGCGCTAGAACAGTCTGGTAAGTTCAGAAAATACCATCCCTTTACTGTAATTCAGCCTGTAAAACCCGGTAAAGACAAAACTAATACCATATTATGATATTATGACATATCCAAAAATCTAAGACGATATCTCGTCTCAAATCGCGATATCGATATAATATCGATATATTGCCCAGCACTAGGCCAAACAATGTTGATAAACACGCTAAAAAGAGTACGCGTCTTGATAAGATGCCAAAAATGACATACAAATTGGCGTGTCATACATACGCCATTTTATGAGATCAGTCTGGAAATCCGGTGAAAATGTGGCACTGGTGCCAAAACGGCCAGTATCTACCGTAACGGACCGAATTGCAACGTGGATTTCGGTGCCTTTTTGTCTGCGCTTCTTTCTGACGCTCCGAAACGGACGTTAGAGGCAACAGGAGCATCGCTGCATGGGACGCTAGTTAACAGTACACTTGGCATTGGGTAACGCTAGCCTTATGTTAGCTAGCAGCTGGATTAAACACATTGAGAAAACCACTAGTCAAGTGAGAAAATGTATGTTTTATTTCTCTTAGCCAAGATTTCCCGTTTTTTTCTTCATCTTTTGCCGTACTTGGTAAAACAACCAATAATGTAATCCAAGGTGTCCCAATTAAATACAAAGGATGTAGTTGGCAGAGGGAAGGACACTCTGATTTGTCTTACGCTCAACTTCACAAAGCTTTATCTTCTTGTTGCTCACATTGACGCTCATGAAAGCAAACGTGGTCATTTTCTCTGTCCCTTGCTTGATATTCACTTCGCTGCTGGCCGGCTGCTTTGTTTTCAGCACGCTCACGTGTTCGCTGGCGGACATGAGAGAGAGATTTAAAAAAACAGACGGAGAAGGGCAACATAAGGGCTTTTCAAGGCAAACTAATGGACAATTGGACTACTTAAATACAGCCACAGGACACACTCTCCCTGACACACACACACACACACACACACAATCCCTGACACACACACACACACACACACACACACACACACACACACACACACACGATGACTGCCTTGGAGCCAGGTGGCATCACACTAGTCTCCATCTCACCCTTTTCCTCTTTCTCTATGCACAGCCTGCCCCCAAGACACACGTGCACGGTTTGCAGCATGCTAGTTCATCTTACACACACACACACACACACACACACACACACACACACACACACACACACACACACACACAAGCCCAATGTAGCCACCGGCCCGGCTCAAACTGGCCTCGTCTGTCCCCCCTAATACTCTGCTGCAGAGACAAACGCACGCTTGGGGCCATAACCAGACGCCCTAATCTAATCCTCCCATTGACCCTCAAACTTTAAGCAAAGAGAGCAGGAAACAGAAAGAGAGAGAGAGAGAGAGAGAGAGAGAGAGAGAGAGAGAGAGTATCCATCATATACCAGTTAAAGTTGCTTTCATGAAGATGTATTGTACGTCCACACTGAAATGTCTTAACAGGAAAACTGAAGTTCATAGTATAGCAAGTAGAATAATAGGTGTGTGGGCGCTGTTGTGACTATGGCTACACAAATGGGCAATTTGTATGTATGCTGAGCAATATAGAGAGAGGCTCTAGAATGTACTGTGAAGATAAAAGGGGGGGGGGGGCAGTAGACTGGGACAATCTTACTAAGAATATATATATATATATATATATATATATATATATATATATATATATATATATATATATATATATATATATATATATATATATATATATATATATTGCTTTCTTCTACTCTCTTTCCTTTTATCTAATCTATTTCTGATTCTGGCATGATGGCAAAATGTATAACTTGTGTTCCTGTTGAAAACCAATAAAAAGAAGAAAAGAATAAAAGGTCCTTGTGGGGAGAGGGTAGGCACGTGAGTCAAAATAATGCAAAATGTCAGAGCAGATAGATAGCAAACACAGCTAGGGCTGCATGTGACGGAGGCCACTTTTGAAAAAGCTAATTTTTTCGAGGGAGAAAAACAGCAGCTTTGCGTAAACAGAAAGCCCAAAAAAAGAGAGCTGACTTATTATTTAGCCAACTTATTGTGGATGCAGTCAAAGAGAGAAGGTCATGGTTAGGATATTGCTGAAACCCCAAAAAAATAAATAAATAAGGCAATTACAATCAATTATCTAAATTACAAAGGCAGCAGCATGGGGATCTCTGGGGATGATCAGCACACAGAGAGAGCAAACAAACCAAAAGAAATGCAGAGAGGGCGGGCGAGCGAGCGAGGAAGAAAGAGCAGAGTTTGCCCAGGTGGAGGGCGGGAGCGCCGGGGATGAAAGAGGTTAGAGTCCCTGCTTCACCTATTCACCAGGGAAAGAGAGAAAGAGAGGGAGGGAGGGAGGAGGAGATGGGTGATGGAGGAGTGGCTGCTCAAATATTCACCCACACACACACTTTTCTGTCTTGGTGTGTCTGACCAAGAAATCCACAGGGAGGAGATTAATACTACAGGCTAGGATGCAGGATGTAGTGCAGTGTGTGTGTGTGTGTGTGTGTGTGTGTGTGTGTGTGTGTGTGTGTGTGTGTAAAATTAAAAGAAATGTGAATTAAAAACTATATGTGCTTAAAATTTTAAAAGGAACAGCTGAACCAAAACACCTAATCAAGTTGAGACACGCAAGAGCCTAAGTTTCCCTTCTCTCTCTCTCTCTCTCTCACACACACACACACACACACACACACACACCTCATCTCAACACTTTCAGTCATATATATAGTCTCGCTGTGACTATATACACATGATCACACCACACACACGGTTTGTGTCTCTGGCATCTTCTGTAACCATGTGCAACAACCCACCAGATGCAGCCTCAACATTATGAGACCACACATACCACAAAAACATCCTATCACACACACAGAGAGACAGAGAGAGACAGAGAGAGAGAGAGAGAGAGAGAGAGAGAGAGAGAGAGAGACCCAAACACCTCTATGCCTCTCAGCTTCTGGTTTATTACATGTGGTTAAAACCCCACCGACCATCAGCCTGAGCTTCCAGTTCGCCACAAGAAAAAAAAAACAACCACCAGCCGGTGCCTTACATACCTTAAGAATGAGAGAAACGTGGCTGCGGCTGTGAATCAGCCACCAGATCACTACTGTACAAAAAAAGGTCAAAGCTTACAGAAGCCGGTTTATTAGGAGAGTTGATTTCCCCCGCAGAGCAGCAGGAAGTTGATCAGTTAATCCCTGGAGACTGCTGTCATATGAACACTACTGCAGATAAAACACCGTCTGGGGCTGAATACTACACAAACCCCAAGAGATACACTCAACGCATTCATGTGAGACAATGTAATCGGGAAAAAGATTTAAGATTTTGTACTCTGTGACTTCCTGGTTCAGTGAAGAACTGTTGTGTGTGCGTGAAAGTAAAGTCAGTAACACGCAGCTGGAATTAAGTGTTTGACTTGGACCGGGATCAAAGTGTGGAAATAAAGCTGGAAGTTGTACTTAACAAATTACACACATGACAAAACATCCCGGCTTTGCAGGATCTAAATGGGACTTGGTGCTTTCAGAGAATTACTACTTTTCTTTCTCTTATAAAAAATAACTCAAACCAATGTATTGATTATCAAAAAGGTTGTTGATTAATTTAATAGTTGACAACTACCGAACTTATAGGGTTAAAAGGTCCCATGGCATGAACACTTCACTTTGAGGTTTTTTAACATTAATATGCGTTCCCCCAGCCAGCCTAAGGTCTATATAAAAGAGACTTCAGATACAGTATTAGGGGACCACTAAGGTCTATATAAAAGACTTCAGATACAGTATTAGGGGACCACTAAGGTCTATATAAAAGAGACTTCAGATACAGTATTAGGGACCACTAAGGTCTATATAAAAGAGACTTCAGATACAGTAGGGGACCACTAAGGTCTATATAAAAGAGACTTCAGATACAGTATTAGGGACCACTAAGGTCTATATAAAAGAGACTTCAGATACAGTATTAGGGACCACTAAGGTCTATATAAAGAGACTTCAGATACAGTATTAGGGACCACTAAGGTCTATATAAAAGAGACTTCAGATACAGTATTAGGGGACCACTAAGGTCTATATAAAAGAGACTTCAGATACAGTATTAGGGACCACTAAGGTCTATATAAAAGAGACTTCAGATACAGTATTAGGGACCACTAAGGTCTATATAAAGAGACTTCAGATACAGTATTAGGGACCACTAAGGTCTATATAAAGAGACTTCAGATACAGTATTAGGGACCACTAAGGTCTATATAAAGAGACTTCAGATACAGAATTAGGGACCACTAAGGTATATAAAAACATCCAAAACGCACCATGTCATGGGACCTTAAAGCATTGTTTTGATTACCCTGGTAACCAAAGTTCTCGCAAGAGCACAACTTGAATTTGCTCAGCGAGTTATTCTGGCATCGTGTGATGCTGCTCATTAACTATGCACTTGTAGCCGAGCTGCACCAATCACATCGTGTATCTGATATAGCCGGGGCCAGAGGCGAGCTAAACAGATGACAACAGTTCAATCTCCCAGTCAGCTCCGCTGGTAGCTAAGCGTATGGGGCTCTGAATACGTCACCCTGTGTGTTGTTGTGATTGGTCGTAGTGTTATCCAATTGCGTGCAGTGAGATTTTCGAATGCACGCTTGGTGTCGCTCCTCGAGATGGGCGACTGTCATTATGCCAGAGCCTTAATCTTTCAGATATGGGTCTGGATTTCCAGGCTACGTTTTGATTGGGGTGGAGTTGAAACGGGTTAAAGTGGAGATTTATACGTCCGTGCTATGCTTCTTTCGCACCGCGCTCCACTCTATTCCTCAAGCAACTTCAACGTGCACGCAAAGCATCCCGGGAAGGCGGAAAGCTGGCCGCTGCCGAACTTTATGCAAATGAATCCGTTGAACGTGACGTGACTATCCAGTAAAAGTAGACAAAAATACTTCAAACTGACCTTTGTCGATCTGAAATGAACACAAGGTTTAGCAACTGCACGGCCTTTTTCACGCTAAAAGTCACGTGTAGTCCGAGCCGCCATGACAGTGGTTTGAAATTCTCGAGCAGCCAGACCCACGTGACATGTTCGTCCAATCAGCTGCAAGTCAGGGGTGTGTAGCATCAACCACGGATGTATGGCGTCGCGTCACGCTTCAGTCGTGTCGCAAAAATGGATCATAACTGATACATGTTTACATCACATTTTATATTGAGTCAACGGTGGTTTGCAGTTTTCTTCCTAGATAGTAACACCAGCAGGCCACAGGTCAGACAGTCAGACCAGTCCCATCGGGCTGCTGGGAGCACTGGCGGCTCTGATCAATGAACAGGAAGTTTCCATTGGACATGACGACAGTGCAGCTGCCAGCAGGAAACCACACACACACACACACACACACACACACACACACACACATTTTTGTGGTATCTTGTTCAGAACCCCTTGAAAACAAGATCATCTCAAAGGGTTAACTTAATTAAAGAATTTAAAGAATGATCACAACAAACACATCACACACCACAAATACACATGATCACATCACAACACAAACACCTACACCCATAATCACACACACACACACACACACACACACACACACACACACACACACACACACACACACACACACACACACACACACACACAATGCAAATTTAGAGAATGAGAAGCGCGCCAGAAGCCAATCAATTTTCAACTCTCGCTGATTTCTGCTGGAGCACAAAGAGCCACAGGCAGAGATATAATAAAGAGAAGATGAGAGAATGACTGACAGCGAAGGGTAAGGGAAAGGGAAAGAACTCAGTATATTAAGATTCTTTCTAATCTCCTGTCAGTTGTGTTTTTATACCCCTTATATCATCCCCAACGCTCTCTGTCCAACCTCTGGGTCCACCGAGTAAGTACACGCTGAAAAACCTATGAATTATTTTTATAAAAATCTATTTCCACTCCGGTGAAAATCCCTCCATTCCTCTGCAAAGTCAGGAGTGGTGATCTGACTTCAAAGCAGGCTAAAAATAGCCAATAATCAGCTTTGTATGAAGCCTGGTTGACATGGCTGGCGATTTATTTCTCCAGCAGAGCTCAGAGGGAATGTTAAAAAGCAGTCCGCTGGGGCTCCCCTGCCTTTTTCTCAGAGCCACACCAGCAGGGCATCGGCAAGAACTGGCTCTATTACGACCCGGTGAGCCCAGCAATGACACCTGCAATTAGATATTCGGGCTGATAGTGAGGCGTATTGAGCTCAAAAGATACCGCCCACTTCTTTCCATTCAATTGTTTCACTGACGTTTCAAATATTTCTTATATAAAGAGTTTTAAGTCTGGAACCGAGGCAACCACCATTTGATTTGGTGCAAAAAAACTAAGAAAAGACTGGAAAGGAACTGTTGTAGACTTTAATGGCAGAAGTCGTTCGCGGTTTCGCAGGTACGGTAAACGTTTCTATGGTAACAGCGAGTTGGACCAATCAGGGAACGTTGCTGTTAAACTAAGGATTGTGGGTACTGTAGTTTATCTCCACAAGGTCGCGGACAAAACATGTTTTTCTTAAAACAAGATTGATTTCATACAGACTTCTAGCTTCTACAGGAGCAGAAACAACATTAAAATAATGTTAAATAACCTCATAAAGTGAAATCCTCATGCCAGCTGACCTTTAACTTCTCCCAGAGACATGCCTTTTTGACATCTGGGACCCCTTCTTGGACTATATTGGGGAGGATGGCGCACGGACCCTTCGGCGTGGCCTCTATGGTCTAGCATGGTCTGAGATCGACTGCCTCAACTGTGCAAACCTTCTGTTTTTATGTATTTTGTGTTGTCTAGTTGTTTAAGGGGTTACGGGTGGGCTAAAAGGAGGGCTTTATTCTTTACTACGTGGCTGTCTTCCTTCATGTTGTATGTGCCCCTTGGAAACTCAAAGATATGCCAAGATATGTTGTTTTAAACCTCCATATTGAATAACAATGAGAAATTGATAGGACCACTTATTTGAAATCCATCTCAATCTTTTGTGCTTCAAGCCACTCTAAATTCAAAACACTTGTTCTGTCCTGTTATGATTAACAAGTTTAACGGCGTCATCAGGGGTTTTGATTAAGAAATGCAAAGCAGGGGAAATTAAAAACTACAATGATAAATTCCATAAACTGACATAGAAAGTTACTTCCAAAAGCAAATTTTCAGACTTGTTTTATTCAGTCAAACAGCCGATGGAAGTTCTTCTGAAAAGTCGTCTCCTCTCCATCTATCCCTCCGCACATTATACTAAGTGCTGGGGAAGATAACAACCAATGGGACTTCCAAATGCATCAACATCAAGAAACCATTTAATCACATATCTCTCTTTCTCTCTCCCGTGCCAAATACCATTTCATGTCCCTGGGGACGAGGAAACATTTAATAAAACTTCTCTAATCGAGCTCGGCAGTAGGAAGCTGTACGGCCTCTCTCACGCAGATGCAGCTTCTACTCGTCTACTGAAAGACGCCGTTTCTTCTCCGAGACCCGGTTTCACTCTTAGACGCCAGACCCACGTTCTGAGAGCTTTTATGTGAGCAAAAGTTGACTCTAGGCCTGCACGATTCGGGGGAAAATACAAATCAAGATTTTTTTAACTTAGAATTGATATCACGATTCTCTGCCTCACAAAGTGTAATGTTTTCTGCACACATTAACCATGTCAACACACAACAAATTGGCAGTAACAAACACAGATTTCTTTTGGTACCTATAGCACATTGCGCATCACCACAAACCTGTAAACACAGAGGCTTCAGTGAAGAGAAGGGGGAGCATTGGGGCCCTTTCACACCTATTTTATACAGTCTATGTTTAAAACTCACAGAAGAAAGTGGTTGCGTTTGTGATGCAGGCGGCTCGTAAAATTAAAAGAGAATCAAAAGTCATAATAAAAATTAAAAAAAAAAAATAAGAGAATCAAAGTCATTAAATTTTTTTATTTTTTTAATTAAAAACAATATTAAAAATAAGAGAATCAAAGTCATAAAAAAAAGTAAAATATTTTTTTTAATTATTATTAATTTTTTTTTTATTGTGAACAAGGTGAAATGAGATCGTGATTTTACAACGATTGATCGTGCGGGCCTAGTTGACTCCATTGCGCCATTTACATTTTGGCTTTAGGCCCAGAGGAGCCAAAAATGAAGTTTCAAGGGCTGATGGGGGTTCCACTGAGGGCTGGATAGTTACATTTTTTGATGTGTTATTCACTGGAAATGCTAAATTTCAGCAGGGATTCACTGATACTAGATTCAAATCCATGCAGCCTGAACTGGTGCAGACTGGAGCCTGGGGCGAGTGTGCTTTAGCCATTTTTAAAATACCAAGATGTCAGCAGTTTTAGGTGAACAAAAGAGCATTTTGAAAGAAAACAACTAAGCCGCTCCTGCTCTGCTTTGCATTCTCCCTTTCACCTATTTTATGAAGCATTTTACCACCACGACAAATGAAGCAAGAGAATAACTATTATCCAGCTGATGAGACGCACAGATGTTGTTTTATTTGTTTAAAAAGAAGTATGCTTTTTAAAAAGCTAGTTTGTGCAGTGATTTGGTAACGTTTTACTGCTACTGCGCCGCTAAAGAGGCAACGTGGCTGGCATATAAAATGTGAAGAATTTGCATCAGCAACCAGCATCAGTGAGAACTCAAAGTTAATTATTCACTCCTGCGCTGTATATTCATTACATTAATTTGAATAGCCCAAGTCAAATGATGAAGCTCTTTAGAATTTGTCATTTTAATGCTGAAAAAGTTAGTGTTTTCTGCCTAAATTTTACCCTCGATAAAGCAAAACGCTCCTTTAACATATCGAGCTAAGGGAAATCATTCCTGCAACATACCCTAAATTACCTCACACATTACGCTACTTAACTATTATGCTACCTGCACAGTGGTTAACTTCATATTTGATATAGTGCTGTCAAACTATTAAAATATTTAATGGCAATTAATCACATTAATGTCATAGTTAACTCGCAATTATTCAAAATGAATCACACATTTTTATCCATTCTGAATGTCCCTTGATTGCTTGTTGTCCCATTATTTTTTTCTTATTTAATGCTCTTATCAACATGGAAAAGTGGATCAGCTCGCTTTGTGCATAGGTTTTTTATTGAAAAAATTGACACACACACACACACACACACACACACACACACACACACACACACACACACACACACACACACACACACACACACACACACACACACACACACACACACACACACACACACACACACACACACACACACACACACACACACACACACACACACACACACACACACACGGCCTACTGTAGTGTTCAATTTCACACGTAACATTGTCACTTGGAGCAAATCTCTCACAATGTAACACTGTCCATCAATAAAAGGGTGAAAAAAATACTTGGACGAGGGGGGGGGGGCGCTTTTATTGATGGACAGTGTTACATTGTGAGAGATTTGCTCCAAGTGACAATGTTACGTGTGAAATTGAATTTGCATCAGCTGTGTTTTTGGCCATCAAGTGGTATTTTCGACGGGACACACACACACACACACACACACACACACACACACACACACACACACACACACACACACACACACACACACACACACACACACACACACACACACACACACACACACACACACACACACACACACACACACAAATACATAATTGCTGTCTGAATATCTGAAAGGTTGTGCCGTGTGTGGTTAGGAAACTTTTGGCAAGTACCACCTTCTCTACACTAACTATTCATCCTTTTTTTTTTTTAAAGGATGTTTTACCTTCTTCTTTAGCTTTCATTTCTTTTCCACTGCACTTCTCTCTCAGGAGTATTATCAGCGCTCTGCGGCTCTGACCCTTTGCCTCCTTCATATTGGATCTTAGAGCTTACTGTGGAAAATATAGAGTACAGTTGTGCTGGACATTGTACAGTTTGGTGAGCTACAAGCCTGATCCACTGACTGCTGCATTTTGCAGGAATGTAAGGTCAGGACCTATCAGTGCGCTGCAAAGGCCACACACAAAGAAATAACCAAGGCAGAGGCATGGTTAGCCCTTGAGAGACCGACAAACAAATTCTTCTTCACATACAATCATTTTGACTCTCATAGATGAAGTCATATACGCTGACACGCTTCCACGTTTCCCTAAGAAAGTATGTGTAACCTAGGCTGACCCAGGTATTATTTCTGTTTGGTCACTACACTTTAATAGATATCTCTATTACTCATAGCATTTCACCCTTGACTGCATCTCTATATGCAGCGTTTTCCCTCGGTTTGGGGTTTAAGGGTCCTCCCTGAAGAAAATGTTATGTTTTTCAATTAAAAAGTATGCAATTTAATATAGTTTTGTACCATTATTCTTACCATATCTGTGTCTAAAACGTTGGAAAAGCTAGAGCAGATAACGCTCAAAAAGCGTAAAGACAAAAAATGCTAAAAAATTATTTCTTTGACCCAAATACACTGGCATAAGAAGTCCTTTAGTTTTGATGCTCACATTGATTTTACTTTCATTTTAGGTAGAGCCCGACTGATAAAGGATTTTTAAGGCCGATCCCAATACAAATATTTGGTTGTTTAAAAATCTGATATTCCGATAAATCGGCTGATATATATTTTTTTTAAAAGAAGCCAGACATGAGTTACAAACCATTAACAGATTTCCCCAACATTAGTTATTTGTAGTTACAAAAATAATATAATAGTTTGTTTTATTGTCACAGAACAGAGGATCATCAAAATATATTAAAGCTCTGATAAATAAAATGTATAAGAATACAAACTTAAAATATGAAACCAGTGGTTCCAGTAGAGCGGTGTGTTATCAACACTTCAGCCATCATCCGCTGTGTTTGGCTCCAGTTGGTGTACTCAAACAAACGGTGCTTTACATGGCTGGTACCAATTCAACAACCGATTGGTTGGGGGGACATAAAGACGATATACAGGACACATCCTTTAACACCACATATTTGTAACTGGGTGACAATGAAAGAAATGATCATGCCGAGAATACGAGGCTATTAACCTTTTCAACCATGACCGTATATTTCTTACTATACTTTAATCGCCTTTCCTTCCCTTTCAGTTATTTGCTTCAATTAACTTACAGAGGATATTTTGCAATCCTGGTTTGTTGACTGACATGTGTACATTCCCGTGTCCTCGATATCTAACAACAAATCCATGATTAGATTATGAGGAATGTAAGTAGATATGGATAGTTGATGGATGAATAAAAGATCCTAAATGCTGACCTTGTCAACTGAAAAAGAGGAATCAGATACCTGTACCTGGAGCTGTAACAAAAGGGAATACTTATATATCACGTTAGAATCTCCTTGGCGGACACATCAGGTCATTGTTTTTTCCTTTTTCTTTTTGAAATAAAAGAGTAGATTTGCATTTGGCATTTTCGGAGGCAAGATAACCACATTATAGATGTCTAGCTCAGTTATTACATCCCCATCTCCATTAAACAAAGCTGAGGCATGTTGGCTCATCTGGGTGCTGAGTTTTGAATTAAAAACAGCGTTTTCAAGGCCACGTATTCTTTGTCAGAATCCTTGAAGACTTTGGTTAATTTTGTTCTAAAATCCATAAATCTTCAAGGGTTTGCAAGGCCCTTGGGAAGCCTGTAAGTTGGGTTATAATTAGAAAGTGGTGGCTGGGACACACACCGCTGATCTCTCCTAACAGGAAACAACACAGAGGCAGCGGGCACAGAACGAACATCGTCCTCATTTCATGGCGGAGTTTCAGCTCAGAGTTTCTTGGAACACTTCTTTGACGCTGCACACTTAAAACAATCCTCTTGAAACAGACCTACACTTAATTAGGCCCTCCTGGAAAATGTCAGGTTTGGTTTCTTTGTAATTCCTTAGAAAAATAAGTTTTGCATTCAATCTTGCAGGTTGGAACGAGCCGGCGTACAAACCACACGGCACAGAGTCTTATCACTTACACAAACCCAGCAAATAAAGGTCTCTCTCTCACACACACACACACACCAGATGACTGCCTTGGAGCCAGGTGGCATCACACTAGCCTCCATCTCACCCTTTTCCTCTTTTTCTATGCACAGCCTGCCCCCAAGTCATGCGTGCACTGTTTGCAGCATGCTAGTTAATCCATCCACACACACACACACACACACACACACACACACACACACACACACACACACACACACACACACACCACAGTTTTTCGTCTCATGCTTTCTGGTCTGAAACCACAGACACCACAATTAAGCTATCATCACCTCTCTGCCTCTGTGCCTCTCGGCAGGCAGCAGATTACACGTGGTGAAACCAAACCAACCGGCAGTCTGGCCTCCCGGAGATTACCGCTCCTCGCTCCAACCAGAAAACAACAACAACAACACTGAATATACTAAGCTTGTGGATACAACTATCGCATATTTGTTTTCTGTGGACGCAAAACAATTTGCTGATTAATCCGCTAGTCTATCAACAAATGATGAATCGGGAATGATTTTAATAACAGATTAAGTTATTGTTTAAGCAAAAAAATGCCAAACATTTAGTGTCTTAAGCTTCTTAACATATTAATATTTGCTGATTTCTATCACGGTAAAGTGAATCCATTTGTAAAACATGTAATTTCAACATGTAATTTGACTCTGGGAATCAGAGTTTCATCGGCCAAACAATCGCAATATAGTCAGTTTATTCATTAATAATGAAAATGATTGTTAGTGTTACTGGTTAACCAATGAATCATTTAGTCTAAAAAATGTCCACAACTGAAAAAAGAAAATGACCATCACAAGTCCCCAGAGCCCAAGACACCTCTATAACAAAAATATATAAATATTCAGTTTAAAATGGAACAAAACAAAAACATGTGCCTCTTCACACTTATCACGGTAGCGTTGATCAATAACTTTAACTGCCAATGTTCAATCAATTTTCAAATTCAATTTCAATCAGTTCAATTGCCAAATGGCCAAACTGATTGGTTTTATGTAGAGCTGGGCTTCATTTCCATACAAGTGCTGTTACAACACAGACACTGAGGCTTCATTTAAAAAATCTTACTTTGAGAAATATTTCTAGTTTCCTACAAATGACACAAAAGCAACCAAAGCTCTCGAATCTTAAATATTGTTAGTGGCCACACAAGAACCTTGCCAAGTAAAATCCAGACTTTCAGCCAGACCACACTTGACCCCTCAATCGCACCGTATATATGTGGTATTATGGACTTATTTTACTCAATACTCCAATAACGTTCTGTAGGTGAAACTAGAGATGTTCCGATACGATCCCAGTATTGGTATTGCCTCCGATATTGCCTAAAACGCTGGTATTGGTTGGTTTTGGGGGGGGGGGGAGAGATCACCGGACGCCTTCTGATGCAATATCATCACGATACTTAAGCCACGATATTATTGCGATTTCTAACCTTTTTTCCAACTTTCTAATTTTTCTCAATTTCAAATGACGTTCCCAAAAGGAAACTTTGTCAAGATCTATCTAAAAAGAAACATTTCTCCGTTTGTTCATTTCACTTCAATGTTATTGCTGCAAAATGGGACAAACTGACCAACACATATATAATATATATAATATATAATAAAAGATCAATATGTGGAGCCTGTGTATCAATACAGTATTACCACTGAAAATATCGTATCAATCGATTTCTTCCCCCAGCCCTATTATCCGTAAGTGCTGAAGTTTATGCACCAATCCAATGTCACATAATAAAGCCCTAAAGAAAATCTACTTTAAAAGTAGTTTCTGTTCTTTTTCTGTTATAACTGACTGACTGTTGTGTACATGCTTGTGTTTGTTCATGTTTCACAAAGAGTTTAACCTGAGCCAGACCGACAACCGAGAGAGAACTCATATCACACCCACACACTGGTATCAGATCGGGAAAATATGAATGTATGAAATGTATGGGACTTCAGATTAGTAGGCAAAATAGAAGGCAGCATCGTGTAGAACAGAGAGTCTGCTAACACAGATTGACTTGATTTCAAGATGAGTTTGACATATTTTATCAGCATGAATCTAAAAAGAATATGTGTGCTGTGGACATTACATCATGACTCGAGGGGAAAGATAGAAATCATATCACATCCATACAGGGATGGTAGTATACAGGTGTTAAAACATAATAAAATATATGACACACTGGTATTGGATCAGAACTTGGTCTCGGCTGATACGCAAGTTCAGGGATCAGAATCGGGAAGCAAAAAAAAAAAAATGGTATGGGACCATCTCTAGGTGGAAACAAAACAAAAACACATACAAAATGCGTCCACCATAAAGGGGAGGCGGCCTTTAACATTTTGACCTTTCCCTCCAATTAAAGTGACAAGTGTCTGGTGTCAGATGGAAAAACAACAATAACACAACATAATATTGATGTTTTAATGGTTCCCAATGGGACGGTGTTCCCTCCCACCCTGCTCAGAGGTCAGAAGGAGCAGCAGGTCGGGAGTTGGCAAAGCTGCCGTCTCTTATTTACGTTAGCAGGGTGGATCTCTGCAGACAAAAGGGTTTGAACTATGGCTGTACGGTATGAGGGATATATGCGAAATGAATATCACAATAACCATATTACTTGTGATAAATAAAGAGATATTAAAGTGTACTCAGTTCAGCATTTTGGCCGCTTTTAGTATTCTGCTAAAGTGTGACAAAATTACTTGAATTAAAAAAATGAAAGGAAATAATTTCCAATATTCTTTGATTGAACAAATCGAACACTGAACTGAACAAGTCTCCACTGAGAAAAGAAATTACCGAATTACAGAATTTTTTTGTGGCTTTTGTGATTTGCCGCAGCCTTTGTGCCTTGTTTCAGTTGATATCACGATTAAGAAATAAAGATTATACATTGTGCAGCCCTAGTTTGAACAGTGTAACCCCTGAAGGAGGCTCTTTCTTAACATTGAGCTATCACACCAACACCCACAATTCCTTAACAACTGTCGACATTCACGGGCCGACCCCGCCCTCTGAGCTATACACTGAAATATGTTATACAGCCAGATTGAACCCCTACCAAGGCTGCACATACTCCCACCTAGACCCCCTGACAGAGGACAATCGGAAAGGTCTCATTAACTTGTAAAAGCTCTTAAATTGTCTGTATATGAAGGACCTTGTACAACAGGCTTAAAAAAATATGTTCTCGCTTCATCTGGTGAGAAATGATATTCCTGAAAAAGAAGGGGAGGGGAAAAGCTGTAGGACTGTCTGGACTTAGAGGGTGTCACAGCACTAGCCATGAAATCTCCAATACACTACTGTCAGCTGGCAGGCGTCTGCACACACACGCGCAAACACACACGCACGCACGCACGCACACAACGCTGCCTGGGATTAATCCTAAATTTGGTTGGCAGCCACGGACGGGCTCATGTAGATCCAGCTGAATATCAAAACATATTCGGAGGGGATTTTCAGGACAGGAATTAACAGCCCCAAAATGAAAAGAGCTCAGACACAACTGCTACCTTTAAAAAGAACACTGGTAGGAACACAGGAAATACCTTCTTTTAACATACATACTGGGGCTATACATTTGCTGCACATATGGAAGAAGATGGAAAGAAAGGGGAGGGAAGTGATAAGACGTGTGTTAAAAGGATGTTATGTTGCCAGGTGAGAGGTTCCTTCATTCATTCAGCCACAGTGGGTACGATTACAAAACACCTGAATACGTAAAGAGCCATTCTCTAACTTTCACTAATAACACAACTGATCCAGACTTGAGCGGACAAAAAAACGAGTACAATGGTAAACGAACACACAGCAGCTAAAACTCTGCAGGAAACACTATGTCAGAGAATTTGAAGGGGGTAAAAGTTACTTTCAGCAAGAAAAACTTGAGTTTCTAAGAGCTTATTCAAAAAGGCCCTAAGCATGGAAAAGAGGACTGGACCATGTGTAAATACATTATGCAACGAACTCATAGATTATTAAATATGTTTAAAAAATGAATGTCGGGGGGGGGGTAACAGTTGGGGTAGCTGCTTGGAACTTTAATGGGCTGATGGGAAAGCTTTATAAAAAGGCTAAATGTGTGGAGCATGGAGTTCAAAACTGGCTGGGTTGGGGGTTTGAATCCCTCTGCAGTCGTCCATAAAGAACATAAACAGTCAGAGTGTATAAATAACCATCAGACCAATCCATGACTTCACAGAGGAATCTCTCAAACTTTCAGTGAAGGCTTCTCTTACAGCTGGGCAGGAAGCCAACACATACCCAGCATGCATTGCCTCAACAGTTGGAGCAACACATGTTCAAACAGGCCGCATGTCTTATTCATTCGTCCAGGAGAAGTCTGATCTTCTGATGCAACCACTGAATTCTGCAGTTAGCTAATTGAACGATTTCACACTCCATATGAACATAATGTTAAAGCAAACCAAAGAGCATTGGAGGAATTGCTTCAAGTCTTTTAAAAGTTTAGTTGAGAGTTTTTCCAACATTCTTGAGTTTGAACTGGGGATTTGAACCTGCAACCCTTGACCTTGTGCCGGCTAATGGGAGAGTGTGTGTGTGTGTATATATATATATATATATATATATATATATACACACACAACAAGCCTAGGTGCAGCCACATACCTAACAGTCTGAGCCGTCAGTAATACTGTGACTCTCTCCCATTAGCCAGCAGAAGGTCAAGGGTTGCAGGTTCAAATCCCCAGTTCAAACTCAAGAATGTTGGAAAAACTCTCAACTAAACTTGTGTGTGTATATATATATATCGCAATAATTTATCGGACAATTAAGCTCATCAGTCCGGAAGTAAAAATACAATGCAAATTCTCCATTGACATTTGGGGTACAAGCCATAAAATCTAGCTATGAGGCGACTAAGCTGATGATGATGATTTTTGAAGCAAAAAAACAACAACTTGTAAATGCAACTTTTTTGTCTGTCTTCGACTATGCTGATATTTTATACATGCATTCACCTCCCAGTGTCTTCATGCTTTGGACACTGTGTTTCATGGAGCTTTGAGATTCATCACAAACTTAAAATCTCTCACTCATCACGGTTTGCTGTATTCTCGGTCGGGTGGTTCTCCCTCTCCCCTTGGCGTTGGATGCACTGGCATCTTTTCATTTATAAGGCAGTATTAGGACTTCTTCCTCCTTATCTGAACACGTCCATCCTCCCGACGTCTGCAGGGACGTATCAGCTGCGCTCACAGGATCTGGTTTTATTGACAGTCTCTAAAGCCCGCACTGACTTTGGCATAAAGGCTTTTAATTTAGCTGTCAAAGGAGTTGGTCTCACTTTATTCTTTTAAAGGCTTTTTAAAAAGGACCTTGCAGAAAGGCAGTCTGTATGACACTGTTTTTAAATTGATTTGATTTAGGTTTTTTATGATGACATTGTTGTTTGAATATGATGAGTGAAAGTGTGTCTATGTATTTACCTGTAAGTGTCTCTGTGTCTATTTGAAACCGCGCTGCTGCCACTTGCCAGGACATTCTTAAAAGAGATTTTTAATCTCAAGGACTTTTTTTATCCTGGTTAAATAAAGGTTTCAAAGAATGAATGAATAAATGAATGAAGCAACAACAAAAATCAAACAACCCAAAGATATTTCAGGCACTCCTAAACGTTTTCTTGCATGTTATTACAGTAATCTATTTGTCTATTCTCCTTTCTTGTGTTGATTAATGGATGGCACGTACTTGTGTAAATCTCTCTACCGCCATTCCTAAAGTTTTTTTATCTCTGTACTTCTTTACCATCTTATTTTGTAGTAATTCCAGCAGTGCTTTGGCAACACATCAAATGGCGTGCCAATAAAACTCATTGAAATGGACTTGTATTGACAGGCAGCCTGGCCCGCTGGTTGACAACCAGACAAAACATGCTCGGCTGTTGATATCAGAGCCGAGAAGTGAATCTTCTTAGAATTTAGATTCCCGTGCTTCCCCACTCCCGTCCTCTCTCGTTCAATTACTCATTTGGAGAGACATGAGAGGGAATTTCATAGCAAATGACCACAAAGAATGTTTGCGTGTAAGAACACACCAGCTGTACTTTGCGAGCGTTATAACATACCAGAGAGAGCCTGGTTGCACCTGAACGCACAGGCAGAAGACAGATAGAGACAGATAAAAGGAAGAGAAACAACAGAACCGAAGAGTGGGATACGACAGAGGGCGAGAGAGAAACGGATGAAAAAGCATGACTCACCTGTGTGCTCAATGTAGTCGACACATTTCTCGATGAAGAGTGGGATGGGTCGGTCCGGGGTCACCAGGTTCTGCAGGGGAACGCCAAAGTAGTTGCTCTCCCAGTTTCTCCGAGTGGGAGGGTACAGAGGCTTGGGGGGCTTGGAAGACTTTGGCTATAAAGAGGGGTGGATGAGAGAATAAGAAGAGGGATTGAGATGAGATGATAAGAACCAAAGCAAAGGGAGTGGAGAGTAAAAGGAGGAACGAGCAGGAAGGACGGAGGGTAAGATAGGATTGGTAAGATAAGTAATAAAGGAAGGTAAGAAAGAAAGGAAAGGAATGAAGGGAGAGACAAGACAAGAGCCAAAGAAGAGAGGATGATGAGTGGAGAAAGGGGGATGGAAAGGAGTGAGAAGGAGAAGGGAAGAAGGAAGTAAATGAGGAAATAGACAGCAATAGAAAACAGGAGAGAAGGAAAGGGGAAGTAAAAATGAACAGGAAATTGCAAATTTAAAAGAAGGTTTGAGGGGCAGATTAAGAGGAAAGAAGTGCGATGACGGAGGAGAGACAAGAGCAGATAGTAAGGGACGAAGAGCAAGAAAAAGAGAGTCAAGGAAAAGAAGTTTTAAAGAAAAAAGGAAGAGCAAGACAAGATAGAAAAAAGAGGGGAAAGGAATAAAAAAATAAAAGGGAATTGAGGAAAAAGACAAGAGGGATCAGAAATGGAGAGGGTGATGAGATGCAAAAGATAGAGATAAAGAGGAGGAGGAAGGTGATTGGGGAATAGATCAGACAAGTTGGTGGGATGAAGGGAGCGAGAGGAAGATAGCAGAGGGAGGTTCATGTGGAGGAAGACGAGAAGGAGAGAAGACAACAACAGACAAAACGGTTATTCAAGACCTAAGCTGGGACGTGTAACGAGGTGCCGAGGTGGCTTTGATTTCCCACACTCCTCTGCTCTTCAAAGTGTTGTCATGCCTACAGCCGCTCGTGCTTCTCTCTAATTGGCCGGGACGTTGACTAAACACCTTCCATTTTGTAGCTAGTGGTTGTCCGTTCCCTCTCCTCTCTGATAATCAGAGACAGTTTGAATGTTTCAACAATGCCCTGCATTCATGATGCTCATGTAGCGCTGGCGGCTGTTTTCATACTGATTTGCACACCATTATCTGATTCGCGCCGGCGTGCCCGCTCGCATGCACGCACGCACATGTGTGCGTTTGTCAGAGTCCAATTGTGTGTTTGTACTCGGGCTGAGGGGAAACTGGCAAATCACTCATGCTGTGATTATTTTGCTTAACACTGCGATTGCTATACAGCAGTGCTGCCAACAGCCAGATTTGTTTTAGTGTAAGATATTTTTTCAAGTGGCTACAAACATGTTTAAATCCGAATCAGATGTTGCTGCACACGATTTTTTTCAATTTTGTTTTAACAAGGCTGGATATAAGTTATAATAGC
The DNA here is from genome assembly GCA_013375575.1 of Percina caprodes. Classification (NCBI taxonomy): domain Eukaryota; kingdom Metazoa; phylum Chordata; class Actinopteri; order Perciformes; family Percidae; genus Percina; species Percina caprodes. Next base: position 5,379,756 of record JABXJD010000022.1, on the reverse strand, counting down.
GGGGATGCATTCTGACAACTGACTTTAAAAATGGAGTCAGTCCATGTTGTACTGCCATTTTAGACTATATTGATGAATCTCCAATGCAAATGTACATTAAGTGACTTAAAGGAGTTGTTATATTGGTACGTGTGGGTGTACATGCACTGTATACTAATGTGTGCTTTTGACTGCATTTTTTTTTAAACCTCTGTTTTATTAGTACTAACATTTCTTTTGATTTGTCTTTTTCTACACAAAAGGGGCTAGCTTAATTGCCACACATGTATGCATACAGTACTTGACTGAGATGACAGTGGATTTATTAAATGCTCTGTGTGTGCTCAGTCGCAGACAAGCCTTAAGAGAGCTGTTGTAAAGGATAAGCAGGCATCTTATCACAAACGCAGCCTCTGCCCTGAGATTATACAAACAGAGCCCTACTGTCTGTAACAGTGTGTCTTTTATCAAGCTTTTTAGTGGTTGTCGGGGGACTGTTGAGGTGGGGAAGCTCAAACTATTTCAGCAGTGGGGCAGATCAATCAAATATCACATTAGTTCATTCTCGCCATGAGGTCCGGGCCTATTAAAAACTGAAATATGCTCATATCTCACACCCACACAGTTCTGCTCACACACTACTATACACAATCTCTTCTGCTCCCATTCACATACACACTCTTTCATTCTCTCTCTTGTATTCAATGCACTGAAGCTCTTATTCAGTATATGGTACATGGTCATTCGCAAAAAACACAAAAAAGCTTTGGCTCAGTCTCTTGAAGGCTATAATATATTTGCTGTCATGCTTCTTTTCGTCTTTAACTCCTTTAAACTACACTGTTTGCTACAAGCATTGGATCAAATTGACCTAACATTAACACTCTGCAACATGAAAGACAACACTCACCTTCTTTGGTTCCTTTGGGGTCTTGGGCGTCTTCTTTTTCTTCATCTTCTTGTCCTCCTGCTCAGGGTCGGAGGTGATGGCGGGGTTATCTATTCCACCCTTCCAGGGGTCAGCGGGGGAGAGCAGCGGGTCCTCCTCGCTGCCCCGGTGGGCTCTTCCCTTTTTCTTTTTCTGCGTGGCGGGGCCCGACTCCTCCCCATCACTGTCAGAGTGGAATCGTCTTTGGTAGGCCTTTGTCTTGCTGAACAGGATTTTGGAGCGATGTTTGTATTTGGATGGCCGCCGTCCAGCCTGGGACCGCCTGTCAAACCCGTTCTCTTCCTCTCCACCTCCGTGGAGGCTATGCAACCCGCCAAAGGAGTTCCTTATTTTGACTAGACGGCTGTGTGCGTCGTCTGGCACGGCGTATATGTCGTCGTTCTGGAAGCCCCTGGACCTTAGCAATGTGTCCACGGGGTCTGCATAGTTGTCGGACGCCTCCACGTCCTCGCTGTGCAAGACTGGGCCACGCGGGATCCTACGGTTGCTTCGCATGCCAGCCTCAATGGTTTTGAGCAGGTTGGGGTCCAGCTTTTTAACATTAGGTTTGGGGAGCACAGGTTTGGGCCGGACAGGTGGAGGCACTTTGTGGTTACGTTCATGTTCTCCAATTGGCGTGCTGTGGACTGGGTACTCGTTGCCTTCTAGGTCAATGCGGTACTTGGCCCGCTCACTGGGTGTGGGGAGAAGCTGAACGTCATCACCTATTGGACTGTAAGGTGGGGGGGCCTCATTATCATCATCAGATTCCGGGTAATAGGTATTGTAGGCCGGGGAATGGCTGTGGGGCGAGGTGGGAAAGACGTCTTCGCTGGCACCAGTGGTGCACTCCCGTGACGAGCTGTCGAACAGGAAGGAACTCTCAATGTGCTGCTTTTTCTCCAGCACTTCGTTGAAAAAGGGCGTAAAAACCTCTGTCTGCCGATGATACTGGGAAAGTGAGTAGAGTGCGGTGAACTTGGCAGTAATCTCTGTGGCAATGTGCTCTCCCTCCGTCATCAACTCTTTGATGGCATCATTCTCAAAGAAATCCGCCTGGCTGTCTGTAATCGCCACCATCTGGACGGGGATCACGTCCTGGACTTCAGCCAAGAACGCCCGCAGGGTCGCCATAGACGCCTTGCGTTTTGCAGAATAGACCAAAATGTAGCCGTGCACCATTTCGTCTTTGCGGACACCGATGGCAGTGTGGTAGGACAAGACGGTGACCTGGATCCTCCTCCTGCTGTCCCCAATGATCTTGTCCAGGATGAGGGTGTTGCTCTGGCCTGGCTGCCCCGCGCTACAGCAATGCGAGTCAAGGAACGGCGAGAGGATGAGGTCCACACTGAAAGGATCCCAGCACATGGCGCACATGACTATTCTAAGGTCCGTCTCAGACATGTCTTTGATAGACGGCAGCGGGGCCAAGACATCAAAGTTATGCTTCAGCCCTTCCAGCACTGCTCGGAGACCCTGCTTAATTTGAAACTCGGTGAATTTACGTGGAAAAGCCCCGGCTGGGATGTCAACGAAGGTGCACTGCAACTTGTTTGCCAGCTGTTGGCCCTGGTGCCTCAGGATAGGTATGTTTTTGCAAACATTGTCCCTCTGATTGGCCAGGATCAAAATAAACGGCAGTGGTCGAGCAAACCTATCTCTCCGACTCTGTGCTATCTCCGCTCTGATCCTGCCTATGCAATCTCCAATACAGTTGAGGGACTCTATGGAGTTGAATACACAAAAGCAGCCATGTGGCTTGAACGTGGCAACCCACGAATGGCTAAAGAGCAGCGTGGAATTGACGTCCACTGGGAGCAGCTCAAGCTCGTAAATTTTACCGTCCAGTGTGTACTCATCATCTGTAGACTGAGCTCTGATTTCATTGGCTAGTTCCTGTGAGAGCCCTTCCCTTCCCAGGAGGCAGAGGTTGATCTTATCAATGTTGGCACTGTTATAGTAGAGATTAGAGCGTCCGTGGTCGAGCTGCACCAGCCTGTTTCCTAGAACCTGCTCCACTTTCAGATCCACGCAGTTCTGCCCACTCAGGCACGTCTCCTTGGTGGGATGGTAAACAAACCCAATGTGTTTGAGGAGCAGTGACTCTCTATCTGGGGCGAGTTTCTGCAACGCTCTGTATCTGGGCTCCTCGTTCAGCACACAGTGAATCTCGCTCATCTTGTCGCAGCTGGGGGTGGCATTCAGATCCAAGTCATAGAATAGCTCAGCGTGCTCAAAAAGCATTTCCTGAAAGTCCTCTTTGGCCCTTTCAACTATTTCCTGCTGGTGTCTACAGTAAACATCCCTCCTATCTGATTCTGTGATGTACTTGTAGGCCTCGTCCTCCATGACAAAGCACATGACTTCCTCCCAAGGCTGCCCGGCGCTGATAAAGTGAACCCTCTCCAGTGTCTTCCTAAACCTGTCTTTCATCTCCACCCTCCTCTTCTCAGACAGCAAATGCTGGACATGGTTATGGTATATTCTCTCGCCATCGGGCGTGTCGAGGATGTCAAAGGGTATCCTGCGGTCGCTGATGTCGATGTGGTCCGTCTCATGCCACGGCGTGTGTTCAAGAACCACAAACCAGTACTGGAAATCAGCCCGGTTCCGGATCACACTCTGAGCCTCGGGCCACGAGAGGTTTTCAACCTCCTCCAGGTTATTGAGGAGGTTGTTAAGGGTTTTCGGCAGCGTTGTCAGGTACTCGTCCCGCCTCCTCTTGATGTGCTCCTGCTTCAGTTGTGCAATGTGCTTTGTGAACATGTTGCGTGCTTTCCTGGAGCCCTCCAAGGTGATGAACTCTTCATAGTCAGGTTGGCCCTTCAGATTATTCATCACCATTTTCCACGTGGTGTGGTAGTCTCTCAACGTGTTCACGATTAATTTCTCAAATCTATCTGTTACTGAGGCAACAAGCTGCCGTTGGATTTTATAGGCCTCCAGGTATGGCACAGTTTTTGGCTTCCCCCTCGTTTTATCCAGCTGCTGGATGAGGGCGTTAAAGCAGAGCTCTGCATTGACGTTGGCGCGTGCCGATGTCTCTATTAGCAGCAGGTTCTTCTTGCTGGCGACAAAGGCCTGCAGGTCCCTCAGGTGCTGGTCTACCAACTCATCACATTTCGTGGCCGCGACGACAATAGGCTTCTTTGACTTGATGATTTGGGAGTAGAGGCTGTTGACAAATTTCATCTGGTCGTCAAACTTCCTGTTGCAACCCTTGCTGACGTCAATGCAGAGCACAAAGCCGTCGATGTTCAACTTCCCGTCGGGCATCTGCTTCTGGTCAAAGTCCTGCTCCAAGCCCAGCTGGTCCGTGCAGATGTACATAAGCTTCTCTGCCGATTGGAGCTTGGTCGATGCTGCCCGTTTGGTGTACGGCTGAAGGTTTGTACTCCGATGCGGAAGAAACGTCTGGTCATCAATGAACTCAGTTTGTTCAATGACTTGTATTTTACAGTCCAACCCATCGTCCCCTCTATGGGACACCTCCCCCCAGTACAGGAAGTGGTCATTGTTGACCACACGTCCCCCAAAGTCTATTGTGCTCAGCACCGAGGTGTGCTCCGAGTAGTAGTTGTCCGCATTGGGACGAATATAGCGGTTGCATAGGCAGGACTTGCCAACGCCACAATTTCCCTTTTCTTTCTCCGTTCCCGAGAGGCCAACCACACTGACGGCGAATGATGGGGGGCGCGCATCCTTGTTCTTGGCCATTATATCCCCCCGCTCATCGCTAACTTGGTCACTTCCAGTAAAACAGGTCAAGATATCATTCCAGTTCTGCTTGTTAGACGTACAGAGGCACATTCATCCTGATTTCCCCCTTGGTAGTGGTGAATCCCCTTCCAACTCAATCTCTCTCTCTCTCTCTCAGTTTCTATCCTGGGTCTTCTTTAAGCTGGGATAGAACAGCCGGCTTCTCCTTTTATCACCTGCCTGCAAGACATAGAATTTACATTTAGGAAAAGATAAAGGCAAAACAAACAAAAACACATTGGCACAGATTCTTTCCTCAGGGTACTTCAGTCTCCTTATCACAAATAATATAATTAGCTTTTTGTTTCTCTGCATATCCCTCTGGGACATACATGTACATATATGCACGGTGTGGTGATTTTGAACAAAAAATAAGACATGTTATTCTACCATTAAACAAAGTTATCAGGAAATTAGACAACGGTACACATTCTCACACTCGTGCAAGACAACATAATCCCTCCTAAATGGTAAAAGCTTAATAAAAAGGTTTTGATCCACCTTTCATGTATTACTAATAAAATGAGCTGGTCTTAAAACACTACCATAATAGGTTTGTAACATAAAATGTGACGAAAAAGCCCGCTGCATTATTTTTATAAACCAGGGTAACAGTTTGTTCTAAAAAATGCAATGTCAAAATTGACTTTTGAGAAACCAAAAAGCCAGAGTGTGACAGTACAGAGAACGAGAGAGCCGGGCGTGCTTAGCAATGTCACTTTTCCCTTTGCAGAGAAAAAGAAGTGCTTTCAACCAATTTGTGCCGAGGCAGGATAAAAATGGCATGCAACTCCAGCCCTTTGACAGCCACTGACCTAGAAATGATTTGCTTCGCTGTGAGAATGAAACAGAGAAAATAAATCAGTTCACAGATTTGTTATCACTATCGGCACAATCTCTGATTAGGGCTAAACGTATAATCCTGATTATTTTGCCCGTCATTCCTTGTAGTATCCTTTGCCTGACATTCTGGTCATGATTGTTAATCCTAATTGGCAGTGTGAAATTAGTTGTGGGGCGACATTAGTTTTGCTGTTTGCACATTTTCTAGTCAACATTAACAACAAGGTTAAAACACATTCACAATCATTAGTATCTAAGATTGCCACAGTCAAATAAGCCTGAACCCTGCCGTGACCTAACTTGGATGCAGAGAACAGATAACTGCAGAGAGAATTGTTGTTTTACAGTACGATGGCAATCAGCCAGTGAATTTGCCTGCATGAGCTGGAACTGCTAGCAGCAGCACGACGGCACGCTGAGCTTGAGAAACTGCACCAGAGTAGGAATTTGGTCCACTGAGACGCGGCAATGAGGTTTCCCCTGACTGTTTATGGAGGCCAAGGTGATGATGTCACATGTGTGGGGGGTTTTGTGCGAGGAAATAGACTTCTATGAGTTTAGCAGATCTAGAGCAACATGTATGGAAGTGTACTCAGAAGTCCAAAACGAGGAGGATGTTACCCATTGAATCCACTTATCTAATATTTCAAAGTGACCACACACAACCAATTTTCCTATTTGTGAGACTACACAGTTGTGCACAACCTAAGGGGAAACTAGGGCAAACTACCTGAGGAAATGCAGCCTTAAATGTTTAGTCAGTTAATCTATAGTTAGGGTGCCTCCAATCAGGTGCTCCTTGTCCCTCAAACACACCCAGAACATTATATGATGCGGAAAGCAAACCGATAAGCAGGTCTGTCAGGTTTACAAATCTAACCACAAACCCCTACAATAGCTTATGTGCTGCTACATGTGCCACACCTGACTGTTGCAAGCAGCCAGGGAGAAGCGTACCTGAGTTTATGAACAGGTGAAACACTACACATGTGCACTTACACTTGAAAGGTGGAAGTAATGCCCGCAAGCAAGATATTTCCATTACTAACTGATGACTAATTGTTGACTTTAAAATGGCAAAAATGCCCAAATTAGCCTACAAAGTTCTTCCTCAGTCCAACCAACAGACAAAAAAAACCCTAATTGAGTATATGATACTCACGATGGCTCAGTGGTTAATACCCCTGCCTCACTCCTGCCATCGCCCTTGTAGAAAATGGATTCTAGGGCTGTGCAATTAATCAAAAATTAGATGGTGATTTGGGTTTTCTAACGATCACAAAAACAATGCAATCCAGAAAAAACAAAAAGTATTTTATTATAAACAGTATTGCTGGTAACAATGGAACTAAGATTTGGAATAATTACTTGGCTGGCAATAGACTTAAGACAACAACTGAAATCTATTAATTTCTTGTTGAACTGATTATTACAGCCCTACATTCCTCCCGCTGATTCCCATCCAAACCACAACGTTTCAGCCGATTAGACACCCAAATCCAAACATCTGTTTTGCATTTTTGTCGGCCAATTTCAAAGTCCATATTCACTCCCCTGTCAACACACGGGGTCGAGAGATATTTAAGACTCATGTATAAATGTTAACATGTATGAAGAGAGGAATGATGGCAGTGCTAACCCGTTGGCTGTAAACACCTGGATGGGGGCCTGTGATGCTCCTATTAGGCCTGCACAATATTGGAAAAATATGACATTTCTTTCCCTGCGATATGAAAAAGAAAGTCACTTTTAAAAGATATAAATAGCTCTATTTGGAAATAATAAATCATTCTTGACTACCGTGGTGATTTTGTAGGGGGGTGCATCTACAAAGAAAGAAAATAAAAAAAGGATCTTTTCTAATGTGAACCATTCTTTGTTGAACTTTAATGCTTCAAACACCAAAGCAAGTGACTAACGTTACTCTTCTGAAGTGATTTTGGAGGGAAATTAGGTAGAAATACACTGGTTGACTAGCATGACTCCATATTATACTATCAATCCAGATTAAAGTGTAGACAGTGACTGCATGTTGCGTTCTCTAAATTTCAGGTCATGGCCAACTAGCGGGGACAGCTCGTTAGCTCGTTAGTTTGATAAATCGATCAGACCTGCACGTTACGTGCGCTAGCAACAAACTCTGTGTATCCAAGAAGAATTTAATCAGCGTAAATGACGTTAGATCAGACACAGACTTCTGTTGTAGATTAGTGTTACGTTTCCAGTGTCGCGTCTCTGAACTGTAACGTTAGTTGGGACGGACGGACCCCTTGTTTCTTTAGGCTAACTATATTAGCTTTAGCCTGGCTGGTAGTAGCTTTCGGCTTGGTTGTTTAGGCTAACTATATTAGCTTTAGCCTGGCTGGTAGCAGTTTTCTGCATGGTTCTTTAAGCTAACTATATTAGCTTTAGCCTGGCTGGTAGTAGCTTTCGGCTTGGTTCTTTAAGCTAACTATATCAGCTTTAGCCTGGCCGGTAGCAGCTTTCGGCTTAGTTGTTTAGGCTAACTGCATTAGCTTTAGCCTGGCTGGTAGCAGCCTTCTGCGGGGGGAAATGGCCGGGAGACGTGATAAAGTTGCATTAATCAGGTGATTTAGTTTGTATGTGCAGCAAACATAAACACTGACTATTGTAGCTTCACTGACTACCCATCAAAACTATGTGCATCCTGTGATGGGACTATCGCGCATGCGCACATCGCGATGTCAAAACACAATATTGTTCAGCCCTAGCTCCTATTACTGCAAAACACCAAAGCCAAAACTGCATTTGTGCTGCACTAATAGCTAAAAGTAGCCTTGTGCATCATGATTAGTCTATTCAATGTGAGGCTGAAGGGGGGGGATTAAGGTATCACTTGGCAAGCTGGATTTAGAGATGACTAAATGCTGTTAAGCCTGAAACACAGCAGAGCACACTGCCGAGGATGGTAGACCTTTTAAAGCTGCACACAGCTGAAAATGTAGCAAAAATAACCCTTTTTTTTGTTCAGTCGCAATAACAAAGCGGGGCTCCAACAGAGATGTGGGTCCCGTTGACTTTAAATGAGGCACCACTGACTCATTAGGTTTCCCCAGAAGAAATTCTCATCTCCCACAGGAAGAGATGAATCAAAAAGTAAAATTCAAACAGCCTCGTATTAAGCAACGACTCTCAAAGCTCCCTGGCTCAAAAAAGTTACAATCTTTCCCTCCTTCTCCTCTTAATATAAATCACGACAGATCAGCCAAGGCTGACCCCGCCTCACAGGATTTCTGGGTACTCACTTTCAAATTTTAAAACCCTTACCTGTCATTTTTTGACTGCTAGTGCACAAAGTTGCGTAATGCAGTTTTGCATATACTGAAAGATGATGCATACACTAGGAAATGCAGCATATAACTACCAGCTACCTCATCCCAAGTGGTACTAAAGTTGTAATACCAAGTAACAAAACACTCAAGCTTTCAGAAACGTTTCTGCCGAGGCTCCACGCAGAGCTTTCGCCGTAGCCTACGTACAAAGTCAAAGTCAGCTTTATTGTCAATTTCTTCACATGTCAAGACATACAAAGAAATCGAAATTGCGTTTCCTCTATCCCACGGTGGAGACAAGACATATTTTACACAGACAAACGGTGGAGACGAGACATATTTTACACAGACAAACGGTGGAGACAAGACATATTTTACACAGACAAACATAACATTTAAGTAAACAATATAAAAAGTAAAAATAAGAAGGCACATACAATGAAGAAAATAAGAGCAGCAGGATTTGAATTTGAAGATGTGCAATTGTGCATACAGTGGACAGTCAATATAGTGCAAAAAGTCAAAGTGTCAAAGTGTGCCTGATGTGCGTTGGTGTGTGCGTTGAGCCGGCATGCGTGTGTGCCGATGCCGCAATGTGTAGTTACATTTTTTTTTAGAGGTGCACGTAGGGCTGGGCAATATGTCGATATTATAGCAATATCGCGATATGAGACTAGATATCGTCTTAGATTTTGGATATCGTAATATAATATGGCGTACGTGTTGTCTTTTCCTGGTTTTACAGGCTGCATTACAGTAAAGGGATGTTGTTTTCTGAACTTATCAGACTGTTCTAGCTCTTCTTTTATTTACCTTTACCAACTTAGTCATTCAATTATTACTGGTGATTAATTATCAAAAATCTCATTGTGTAAATAAAGCACCAATAGTCAACCATATCGTTGCAATATTGACATTGAGGTATTTGGTCAAGAATATCGTGATATTTGATTTTCTCCATATTGCCCAGTCCTAGGTGCACGTCAGGCTACAGTGTAGGTCCGTGTCTCCACACCTACGTACGTAGCCACGGTGTAGATTTAACGCAGAAGTATATAGTATATCACGCTTAAGTCTCAGTATGTATCTCGAAATAGTCAGTCTCCTTAAAGTGTGTAATAAGAGATGAGACCATCTTAATATAAGTAGAATATGAATAAGTCTGCTTTAACTAGAATATGTGGTGAAATTGAAATTTATATTCAATTCACTGTGCAATTACTCATAAAAAACCTCTTTGTTGGTCAATTTTAAATCCCAAACTATGTGAAGGGCACCGTGCGGGTGTTCCCTTGGAAAATACAGTGGTCTGCAAAAGTTTGGGCAACCTTGTTAATTTCCATGATTTTCCTTCATAAATCGTTGGTTCTTAGGATAAAAAAAATCAGTTAAATATATCATATAGGAGACAATGACACAGTGATATTTGAGAAGTGAAATGAAGTTTATACAATTTACAGGAAGTGTGCAATAATTGTTTGAACAAAATTAGGCAAATTAGGAAAATCATGGAAATTAACAAGGTTGCCCAAACTTTTGCAGACCACTGTAATTTCCCGTTAAACGAACGTCAGAAGTTTTAAAGCAGAAACATAATTCAAACACTGATGTCACCCTCCTCCTCCTCCAGAATCAGGTCCAGACAAGAAGCCGAGCATTACTCATCTGATTCCCCTCTTCCTGAGGTGTCAATGATAGAAGAATAACAGTTTAGGGCCAACTGACACGATCGACCCTGTTGTCACGGTACCACGGTTTGTTAAAGCTGATACTAATATTGAATATTTCCCACAATATTAGCATATGTAAATATGCATTTTCGTCCTGGTCTTACAGCACATGTGGGTGCAAAGCTTCTCAGCTGTAATTCTGATGAAGCCAATATCAACAAGGCATCTCTGCTTCTCAAGAGTACAAGAAAATAAAGTCTTAATATTGACTTACATAGTATATGAGTAGGAAACTTCATACTCACGGGAAACAGCATATTTAAGAAAATTGGGTTTCAAAACATGTCAATATTTGCTAGGAATATTCTCCAGATTATAAAACTGAAAAACAGCGTTTGCTCCAAACACATTGAAGGGAAAAGGCTGAGGAGAAAAGCCATGAACTGTGATGATCATCATCATTATGATCATCATCATTCACTCAGCATGTGTAGACGCTAAAACAAGATAAGCAAAAGAACCTCTTAATATGAAGCTGATATTAATTAGGCCCCACTAATAATTGATACCCTCATCAATCTCTGTAACCGAGGAATTGCACCACAACCCTTGTGTTGTCCTCCAGGGTCAAAAACTGACAAAAATGTGACATTTTCATCCCTTTTTCACTAACACCACCTTACTACCACTAGTTGTCCACTACTTTTTGGAATTCATGGTCAATAACCCTCATTTATATATAGAATTATACCTAATATTTGAGTTTAAAAAAGGCAGAAATTATGAATTATTTTGACTAATAGTTAAGATCAAAGGAATTTACAGCTGATTTTGTCAGGAATGAAAGTGATAAACTGTATTTTCAGAGAGCATTGTAAGAAATCCAATTTTTGTGTGGTAATTTGGTTAAAAATGAACCCATATTTCAGATATAGACATTTTTTAAAGGGGTCAAATTTTACCCGAGGACAACAGGAGGGTTAAGTGTACACTGAGGGGACTACAAAGGGATGGAGTAACACCATCAGGATGGTTTGGTCGATAAAAGCCGGACAACCCCTTTAACCAGAGTTTGGGTTAAGGGTGCAGGGAGCTGCAGCAGTCCGATGAAAATGGCATGCAATGATGCAGCAGCAGGACAAACCCACTGACCTGACCGACTGCTGCTACACACTGAATAAAAGCGCCGATTAGCTGCTAATGACAAAGTGTGGTTGCAACTTCTCATCACGGCTGAGACGTTTAAAAACACCCTGTTAATGTCGGAAAATTCAATAATCTGAACTCCTGGCACTGGATCTGACCCTGCATGCATCTCCAATGCTAATGTTAGCCATTAGCAGGACATTAACGTTGGGAAGTGGCAACCCATTAACTTCCAAACGAACTAAGAATAAGTCAATTAAATAAATACAATTTGAAGTGAGAAAATTAAGGTTTTCAACTCAATACAGTCGGTTAAGGTAAATGGGGAAAATATTTTAACCAAGTCCATGAAACTTCACTTACATTATGACACTTATTTAAGTAAGTTTTCAGAATTATTTTATATTTAAAAATGCAAATAAGGCATTATGTATTGCTAACTTTTGGAGAATTTAGAAGCAATCTACAGACTCAAATAGAGCACCTAAATGTGTATTTTGGATGTTTATTTTCACTTTGTCTCAAAGAAGACATGTGAAGGAAAGAAGCTAAATAGCCCAACATCTCTGAATTAATTTACTTATAGTGTCTCCCTTAAAAGCTTGAATTTTCTTTTTTATTTCCAAACTAATTTTCCATTTGAACCCATTTGTTGCGTTAAAATTAAACCCCAAAAAAGGGTGGATATCACGTTATACATCAAACTCTACGGGGGAAAAGGGGGCACGGCCGAGGAATGGGAGTTATCGGAGTTAACGTTACGGGTAATGAGTTAGTTAAGATTTAAATTAACACCAACTGCCGTTAACGGTAATGCGTCAATGCACCGTAGCTAACGCAACGGCGGTTATTAACTCCTCCTGGGGGACAGGACATGTATCCCGGCTTGGCTTGGCTCGGCTCGGCCTGGCCCTGATACTCCAGGAGAGAGAGAAAAAAACCCACCTTTCCATCAAATCCCGATTAGCTAACATTAGCCGAGCTATGTTAGCATCGCATGCCAAAAGGAGATGAGGGATAGTTAGCTAGCCAGCGTTAGCAACACAAAACCTAGCCTAACGTTGGGTAGAAAGCGGTTTAAAAATCACACCCTGGGCTTAATTTAACAGCCCATACTCATATTATCACCACAGTTGTCTTTAACCCGGGATACCGCAATTTTAGGGCCAGGTTTCGCCCACAGAAAAGAGTGCTAGCAGAGCTAATGAAGTCCCAATCCCAGTTCAAATACATTCCCCTACCCACCTATTAACATGGTCGCTCCCAGATCCACATACCACGGAAAAAAGAGGAAGCATTCCCATATTACAAGGCAAAAAAACTCCTTTTTACAATCCACAATCTGCGGTCGTTAGTGTCCTCCGGCAAGACCCGAAGTTGGGTTCAGTTGACGGTGTAGTCCTGTGTAGTTCCAATCGGCCGGTTAGCCTGTATTTTAGTGTATTTTGGTGTTGTTAGTGTGGTATGCGTTGTAAGCCGAAACCTGCTTTTCTCTGCTCCCTCCCCTCTCAGCAGCACTGCCAGGCAGTAATGGCGACTCTCTCTCTCTCCTCCACTCCCCACACTCTGTCTATGTCGCTCTACCTTTCCATTCAGCCTCTTTCTCTCTCTCTCTCTCTCTCTCTCTCTCTCTCTCTCTCTCTCTCTCTCTCTCTCTCTCCTCCACTCCCCACACTCTGTCTATGTCGCTCTACCTTTGCATTCAGTCTCTCTCTCTCTCTCTCTCTCTCCTCCACTCCCCACACTCTGTCTATGTCGCTCTACCTTTGCATTCAGTCTCTCTCTCTCTCTCTCTCTCTCTCTCTCTCTCTCTCCTCTCCCCACACTCTATCTATGTCGCTCTACCTTTCCATTCAGCCTCTCTCTCTCTCTCTCTCTCTCTCTCTCTCTCTCTTTCTCTCTACCGCTGTCTATCCTTCATCCTTGTCAACTATTAAATTAATTGCCATTTATTTTGATAATGATTAATCGGTTCGAGTCATGTTATATGAAAAAAAAGCTTCTTAAGTGTGAATATTTTCTAGTTTCTTCACTCCTCTGGGACAGTAAACTGAATATCTTTGAGTTGTGGACAAAACGAGACAAAACACGGATCTACATTGTTTACCATTGTCTAAATCGATTAATCAACAAGTGACATCCATTGTTAGTGGCAACCCAAGTCATTGTATATAAAGTCAGTTACTACTGTACTGTATTGTTTTATTGTTAGTTTATATACCTGTATTAGACTGTTGGCTAGAAGTCCCTTACACACTGTATCGGTTGCACTTTATTTAAATGTAATAATGCCTACATTTTATTTAATTTTAATTTTATTATACTTTATTAATCCCACAAGGATTACACAACTACACTTTACACTCTGTTGTTATTACACACATTACACACAGGCCTGAATTACACACACATGCTCAGATCCTATACATGCACTAATAGAGAGATGTCAGAGTGGGGGGGGGCAGCCCATGGAAAGGCGCCCCGAGCAGTTGGATGTTCGGTGCCTTGCTCAAGAGCACCTTGGCAGTGCCCAGGAGGTGAACTGGCACCTCTCCAGCTACCAGTCCACCACCATACTTTGGTCCGTACGAGGACTCGAACCGGCGACCCTCCGGTTCCCAGCCCAACTCCCTACGGACGGACTGAGCTACTGCCCCCCCTCTCATGTATTGGTAGTCCCTCATCATCGATTGGGTTTTTGATATTCATGGACAGGATCTCAGGTGCAGGTTTCTTGCTCGGGAACCTTAAGATTTGCTTCTCTGCTCTTTGCAGATGATGTGGTTCTGTTGGTTTCATCAGACCGGGACCACACCGGGGCGGATTGCAGCCGAGCGTGAGGGATGACGGACAGCAAGTCCAAGCCTGAAGCTGTGGTTCTCTGCAGGAAAGCGGTTGATTGCTCCCTCTGGGTTTGGAGTGAGTTTCTATCCATAAGGAGTTGAACTATCTTGGGGTCTTTTTTTGACCAATTATGGTAAAATGGAGGCGTTGTGCCGGACGATTGTGGTAAAACAGAAGCTGTCAAAGCTTTAAATTTTTATATTTTCCTATTTATTATGACCTTTGGGTAGCCTATGGTAAATAAAAGAATGAGATTGCGACTGAAATTTGCCTCTTAGTGCTATAAAAATGTGCCATATGTTCATTTTTAATACACTGATTGCCTTCTCATTTAATTGTTTCAGCACCACTGGCAGATAAAAACATCTGTGCTGCCAAAATAGACGATAAAGTTAAAAAAATTAGACATTGGGATAAAATCTGCTTATGGCAAATAAAAGTATGACCAGTAACAGACCAGCAATGTTTATACAACCCACATGCAGAATCATTATGATTGTATTACATCACATATACTGTATATGTGACTTTCAGGCTAAATGAGGGTTAAAAGATGTGTGTTTTTCCTGTTTCTGTGTCTCTCTCATCCTGATTTCATAATATTACACATCTCTTTCTATCTTTGTGTTTCTTTTCTTCATTTCAATAATCTTCTTTATTGGCGTGAATGTTAGATGAGCCATGTCGCCAAATATTCTGAATACCAAATTAAAATCTCTCTCTCGATCTATCACTCTCTCTATGATGTAATTATGTTGGGGATTTTGTTTTTCAGTGAAAATTGTTTAATTATGTATGATGTTCCTGTAAATAGGGAAAAAAAGCTCATTTGCTCGACGGGGGGAAGGCAGTCTGTGCGATCAGTATCATCATTAAGTCCTACTTTTGTAATATGGAGAGCTAAAACAGTCAGTTAATCAGGGGCAGACAGGGCAGGCACTATGGTTGCACGGGGGCCCCTGGGTGGTGTGTGTGTGTGTGTGTGTGTGTGTGTGTGTGGGGGCACAAAGAGTGGGTGACTTGTGAGTGATTCAGATTGCCACCTCTGAAATACACCGGTGTTCAAAGACCTTGTTACACTGAATGAAGGAGGACCCAAAAGCAGAGCACTGCAGGCAGGTAGGTAGAGGAGGTTTCAAAAGGGCAGCATACAAAAATGATGGAACAGGGAAAAACAAAAAAACAGAGCACAGGGGCTGGCAAAGTTACGGGGAGGGCAAACTCACAGGGAGGGCACAGCAGGGGGTAAACCCAACGGGAGAACAAGCAGGATAACTGGAGACGTCGACAGGAACACTGACACGCACATGTAGACAAGACAGAAGGATAAGAGACGAGGGAAGCACAGACATTACATACACGAGGTAATGAGGTAATGAGAGGCAGGTGATTAGAGGGCAGGGAATCAGGTGGAAGACATCAGGTAATCAGAAGAGCGGGAAGACACAGGAAGTACAACTAAAAGCAGGACGAGACAAAAAACAGACTTCGAAATAAAACAGGAAACAGAACATACAGGCACTGAGGGGAACACAAGACCGGACCAACAACACAAGACCGGACCAACAACACAAGACCGGACCAACAACACAAGACCGGGAGAAACAAGACACAAACACATGACCAGGGAGGAAAAACGGGACAAAAAAAACCCAGAACCACAACAGACCTCTTGTTAAATAAAGAACGGGTCCATTTGACATGCATGCCCTCAAAAAGGCAAACCCATCCTCGTCATGCTAGACTATCAGTCCAATCTGACTTTTCTGTTGCACGACTAAAACTACTTTTAAACCTACACGTACCACCAAGACAAGTTCCTTTTGCTACGGCAAAGCGAGACTAGTAGCAATCTAACTACATTATATACGTATTAATTAAGTGTAAAAGAGAAAAATCAATTCACGTTTCATGTTAAAATGCAGGTGTGCAAACTCATCAAGGGTGTAAAAGATGGCGAAGATGTCCCTCGGATAATTATTATTATTATTATTTTTTTAAATATTAGCTTTACAGCGTGCACAACTGGAGTCACGTGTGCAAAACTCTAACTCCAGTCTGCACAGCAGCAGTTCATGTGGACCAAACTCTAGCTCCTTTTTCATTGCTTGAACACAGTTTTCAAACCTCTACACACGTATCCCGTGACTGTGACCACAACGTGCACAACACTGAGGATCCACAGCACAGTGTTCACATGCTAACACACTGCTGTCACAACTGCTAACCACACATTCAAAACAGACTAGATCTCAGTCTGGTGCCTATCAAACACTGCTGATTGCAATGTTGGCTGAAAGCCTCAGCAGGTGCCTTGTTTTAGACTATAGATATTAAACATACAGTATACGGTTTTTATATAGAGAAAGCTCAGTAAGCCTTTTTTGTATACAAACACCAATAACAACGGAACAATTATACACTGTAGTGTTTGAGAGAAACAGGTAGAAGAGCAGAGATACCAACATGTCCAGATAGATAGATAGATAGATAGATAGATAGATAGATAGATAGATAGATAGATAGATAGATAGATAGATAGATATTAATCCCAAAAAAAATGGGAAATGACGGTGTTACAGCAGCACACGTACATCAATCACACAACACAGAATATAAATATAAATGAGATACTAGGAAAAATATACATACATACAATATACATGAAATAATAATAATAGGAATAAACTAAAAGAACAAATATTTGAATATGTACAGAAAGGGAAAACCAAAATGTGCAACTGCTTAAATAATGCAAAAATGTATGCTAAATGTAAATAAACCAATTGTGCAGGTTGCACTTAGTAGTATAGTGCAGTAGTAGTATAGTATAAAATATAGTATAGTATAATATATAGTATAGTGCAGTAGTAGTATAGTATAATATATAGTATAGTGCAGTAGTAGTATAGTATAATATATAGTATAGTATAATATATAGTATAGTGCAGTAGTGTGGTGTCTAAAAGTCTTATAGCACCCAGTGATGACATAAAAAGTGTTAAACATTTAACATAAAAAGTTAAAAAGTGTTATTGACTGTGGTAGGAAGGATTTTCCGTAGCGGTCCGTGCGGCATCGAAGCTGTCGGAGTCTCTTTGAGAAGGAGCTGTTGGACCAGTATGGGGGTATCCGAGATAGATAACAGTTTGTTCAGAGACCTCCTCTCCACCGCAGCTTCAAATGTGTCCTGTTTGCAGCCGATCACGGAGCCAGCCTCCCTGATCAGTCTGTTCAGATGTCTGGGGTTACATACACAGCAAAAAGAAATGTGAAAACCGCTATATCTTTACTAGAGTAAAACTGCGTTTTTACTGTTTTTCAGAAAGTAATGGAGGTGAAAGTAGTCGTAGTATTAGTAGTATTTAGAGATGATGCAGACATCCAACGTGATGAAGATAACTAGCTGCATGATGCTGGAGAGAGGCAGGATCAGTCAAACTATTCTTTTTTTTTTTACAGTAATTCCATAAATTACTAAAGCCAAAATACTATATTGAAGCAAACTGCTGATTTGCATTCCTTCTTCTTTACCTTACGTGTAAATTGTTATATTATGAAATCTATATTTTGTTTTTAAAGACACGATTGAGTAGTGTGAAGTCACTCTAAGTGTTGAAACTGTAAAGATGAGTGTAATGGCCAATTTGGCTATATACGTTTGTTATGTGTATAGTGTGTGTGTGTGTGTGCGGTAGGTCTGCGTAAATGGTTGTTTGTTACGTCACCTGCGTACCTGTTTGTGGGTGTTAATTGGAGATTATAAAGGGAATCACAGGTGAGGTGGATGGGAGATCTGGATCTGGGAAGCCACACAGGTTTTCAACCTCAGCTGTGTGAGAGTAATGTTTGTAGATCTCGTCGTTCTTGGCTTTTAATCACTCAAGTCCGTCTTTTTGTACGTGCTTTTATCTAAACTTTTTGTACAATAAAGGATTAAACGTACGACGACGGCAGACCTCATTATTTGCACCAGCAAGAGTTGGAAAGGGCTTCATATTTCACCCAGTGGCTTTATTTATGGACAGATTGCCACTACAATGAGAACGTTAGTATTTTCTGTATTGGTGGCTGATGATAGTGTTTTTCCTCTCAGTGTGATCTGAGTGACAGTGTGTGTTATCTCAGTGAGGATTGTTAAGCCTGTTTTGAGTCGTGTGTTAAGAGTTGTGTTGCTGTCAATGAGTTTTACAGCTGATGTGAACTGTTAAGTTCAGGTGACTATTGGTTGTGCAGACTGTAGTTAGAGCTTTGCACAGGAAGCCCAGTTGTGCCCGCTGTCGTTTAGCAATTGAGAAAAAATGTTGATTTACTGTCGATTTTAGCACGAGGATATAAGCAAAAAACTTCCAATACCTCTAAAAAAATGTTAGGGCGACATGAAAAGTCATTGTCAAGGCACCAAATAACCTATTTTGGATTCAAAATGATTGTTTTTGCTGAAAGGTGACAATTTTGCACCCCTGAAATATAATTTTTTTTATTTTCTTTGGTCTTTTTTGTCATATACAGATATACAGTGATGATTGCTGGGTGATATGCATGTTAATGTTGTTCAATGTTAGGTCTCTATTTGATCATGTGACTAGACAATACAATACATAGGCGTAAAATCTGTCAAGAGGGACTGAGCACATCTGCAAGC
The DNA here is from genome assembly GCA_013375575.1 of Percina caprodes. Lineage (NCBI taxonomy): Eukaryota > Metazoa > Chordata > Actinopteri > Perciformes > Percidae > Percina > Percina caprodes. The sequence goes on along the minus strand of JABXJD010000022.1, from coordinate 5,360,649 downwards.
CAAATGCCTGTGTGTGTGTGTGTGTGTGTGTGTGTGTGTGTGTGTGTGTGTGTGTGTGTGTAATAGTGTGCATTAGGGAATGTCATAATAGCCTGCGCTGGGACCCATTGTTACTACCTTATGCCACTGCAGTTAATCAATCATTTAATCAGTTCGTATAATATAATTTCCTTAATAAGTAAGGTGAAACAACTTTGCAGTCACAATATTGACAGTAATGAAAAAGAAACCGTGCAGCGACCCTTAGATGGGCCGTGGGTGCACAGAAGGAGTCCTCAGTGAAAACCCTTCATTTATATTTCAGTGGTTCTGGGTTTGGGATCAATATGTGCTGCTGGTTCTAGAGGATTCCCTTGAGTGCAATGCTGTGTTAATGAGCCTCAGTGCTCAGAGAGACTCCACTCGCCCAGATAACAGTGAACAGACTCAGCGGGAGGGGTCAGGCAATCTAAAATTAAGCTGAAATTAAAAGCATGAAGCTTAAAACGTTGTTAATATTTTAAATCCCTCAAAAGGTTCCTGAGAAACATCTCCCAAAACAATGGGATATGGAGGAGAAGCTACTTTTACATATCAGAAAATCTGTTTCTGTAATCAAAAACATAATGATGAGTAAATATACACACGTGTGTGTGTCTGTGTGTGTGTGTGTGTGTGTGTGCGTGTGTCTGTCTGTGTGTGTGTGTGTGTCCGTATTAAAATACAAGGGCTTCTTTTTGTGCCTTAAGCCGCCATTTTGCACCAGTGATGTAACAATCCCATAGGGACAAATCCATCAGAGAAGAGGTGAGAGAGAGACATTTGTCAACCCACCGTGGGACAAAGACCAGAGTGCAGATATGGGGGGGGGCAATAAAAGGGAAATGGACGCACTTCATGGCTAAATTTATGTGCCATTAAAAAAAATCATTCTACATTCTAGAGCTGAAATTGTTACCAGTCAATACGTCCAATTAACAGTCTCCATAATCAATATATCATTAAAAAAAATCTTATTAAAGGACTACTTTGACATTTCGGGAAATGATTTTGCTTTCTGGTTGGGAGTTTAATAATTAGATCAATATCACGCCGTATGTCTGTCCAAAGGTAGTCTATAAGCACGACGTTTCACTTCCAGGATTGCTCCGGTGCCGCTGGAAATGCCGCCGGATGTCAACGGCTGTATGTCTGTTACCTTCCACGTTCTTTGTGTTGGCATTTTAAATTCAGGCTGATTTCTGAGGACTATGGTTACCTGGTCCTCAGATCTCTGCAGGGTGAATCCAGACAGCTAGCTAGACTATCTGTCCAATCTGAGGACTATGGTTACCTGGTCCTCAGATCTCTGCAGGGTGAATCCAGACAGCTAGCTAGACTATCTGTCCAATCTGAGGACTATGGTTACCTGGTCCTCAGATCTCTGCAGGGTGAATCCAGACAGCTAGCTAGACTATCTGTCCAATCGGAGGACTATGGTTACCTGGTCCTCAGATCTCTGCAGGGTAAATCCAGACAGCTAGCTAGACTATCTGTCCAATCTGAGGACTATGGTTACCTGGTCCTCAGATCTCTGCAGGGTGAATCCAGACAGCTAGCTAGACTATCTGTCCAATCTGAGGACCATGGTTACCTGGTCCTCAGATCTCTGCAGGGTGAATCCAGACAGCTAGCTAGACTATCTGTCCAATCTGAGGACTATGGTTACCTGGTCCTCAGATCTCTGCAGGGTGAATCCAGACAGCTAGCTAGACTATCTGTCCAATCTGAGGACTATGGTTACCTGGTCCTCAGATCTCTGCAGGGTGAATCCAGACAGCTAGCTAGACTATCTGTCCAATCTGAGGACTATGGTTACCTGGTCCTCAGATCTCTGCAGGGTGAATCCAGACAGCTAGCTAGACTATCTGTCCAATCTGAGGACTATGGTTACCTGGTCCTCAGATCTCTGCAGGGTGAATCCAGACAGCTAGCTAGACTATCTGTCCAATCTGAGGACTATGGTTACCTGGTCCTCAGATCTCTGCAGGGTGAATCCAGACAGCTAGCTAGACTATCTGTCCAATCGGAGGTTTCTCTCACACGACTAAAACTACTTGTGTACACATGTTCTACCAAAACAAGTTCCTTCCTGAGGCTATTTAAACCAAATGCAGCGGCGCCGGACGGAGCCATGGCGCCGCTGCATTTGGTTTAAAGAAATGCCGATAAAGTTTTTCATACATCCCGGCATGCTGCATTTTAAAGGGATACGAGATACAAGACTAGTCCAAAGGTTACAGCTGTTAAGCTTAGCATAAAGACTGGAAACAGTGGGACACAGCACGCCCGTCCAGTGTACACAAAATCTGCCAACCAGCACCTCTAAACCTCACAATTAAATAATGACGAGACCTTCAGAATGTGGTCTTGGGACCGGTCTAAAGACCAAAACCGATCTGGAATACTACAACACTGGAGCTCACACTGGAGGAAGAGAGGCACTCACATTAACACCTATGGACAATTTAGACTTGCATATCCACCTAACCTCCATGTCTTTGGACCGCGGGAGGAGACTGGAGCACCCAGAGGAAATCAATACAGGCCCGGAAGAACATAAAAACTATATTTTGATTTGATTTTTCAACAATAACATATTTAACAAGCCATATTTTTAGCAACTTCCAGTACTGGCATAGACAAGGGATCTCTTTACAAACACTATTTTAAGAAATGTAATAAATCAACACAAAAGTACTGTAGAAGTTGCTGAGAAGGTCGATTTGTGTGTGTGTGTGTGTGTGTGTGTGTGTGTGTGTGTGTGTGTGTGAGGAGCTGAAATTAAAAGCATGAAACTTAAAACGTTGATAATATTTTAAATCCCTCAAAAGGTTCCTGAGAAACATCTCCCAAAACAATGGGATATGGAGGAGAAGCTACTTTTACATATCAGAAAATCTGTTTCTGTAATCAAAAACATAATGATGATTAAATATACACACATGTGTGTGTGTGTGTGTGTGTGTGTGTGTGTGTGTGTGTGTGTGTGTGTGTGTGTGTGTGTGTGTGCCATATTTTTAGCAACTGTGTACTGGCATAGACAAGGGATCTCTTTACAAACACTATTTTAAGAAATGTAATAAATCAACACAAAAGTACTGTAGAAGTTGCTGAGAAGGTCGATTTGTGTGTGTGTGTGTGTGTGTGTGTGTGTGTGTGTGTGTGTGTGTGTGTGTGTGTGTGTGTGTGAGGAGTTAGAGAGTTGGTGGCTGCCACAGGCGACCCCTGCTGCAGGCGCCGCACCATCAGCACCTCCATATGGAATCTGCAGATATTCCACTTTCTGTCAGCCTTTCATGTTTCACACATTTCTGGTTTGTTAAATCCAGACAGGGCTTTTTTTATTATTTATTATTTTCCCAGCGTGCATCCAGAGCCTTCACTTCTCTCCGAGCCTCAAAGTTTGCGTTGCTGTAGCACAACACTGTCAAACTAGGACGAGTGCCTGTTAGATTGGCTCGGGGGAGAAGGAGACGGAGCGCGTCTCTCGCTCTTTCTCGCCTTCAACCTCTGCTGACGAGGTTCCTCTGAGCAAGGCAGGATGTTAAGGCGCTTCTGTATAAGCAGCAGCGGAAACAGGGCGTTGAAGTAGCTTTATTCGTCGTTCATGTAACAGGAATACAATAAAGTTCCTGTGGAGCCTCAAGCCGACATTCAACAAGTGAACCATGGGGCAATAAATGATCAGCGCAGCAGGTTTTAGCATCTTTTTGGGCCCTCCTCACATGAGGGTCCTAGGTACTCAGTCCCCTTTGCCCCCTGAGTTCAACACCCCTAGTTGCCCGATACCAGGGGGCAAGTAAAACACAACGTCGGACAAGTAACAACCAACTTGTTGGCATTGTAGTTTTCTTACCCCCTTGAATGACTGAATGATTTGATTTGGCCAATCCAGAATTGAGTTTTTACTTGAAGCTTTTGGACCTTTTTTATTCTTTCAATTTATTTTTTTATTTTTTCTCACACTTATGATTTTTTTTTGCAATGCTTCTGATGTGGTTTTTTTTTTTCCGGATGCTTTTATTATACGATTTTCACTCCTTTATTATTCAACGCTTTCTTTGACACTTGTTTCCAAAAATAAAAAATATAAACACAATTTAAAAATTGAGCCCGACCGGACAAAAACCTTACCGTTGAAAAGCGGAAATTGAAATGGAAATGGAACAGAGCAAAAGCAATGAGGGGGTGCGGGAGCTTAAAATATCATCATAAGTAAAACTAAAATGTATTGTACTTGTATTAGTGAAGCACTACAGTCTCATCTCCAGCCCTGAGACGATAGCTTAGCTTCCCCACACAACAGAAAGCACAGGAAAACCTGAGATAGTTCACCCAGCGTCTATCGGAAAGAAGAGATTGGACTGACAGATTTGCAGCCTTTTATTGTGCAAACAGACAACATCTCATGAAGGGGTTCGTATGATATCACACGAAGAATGATGCACAACAATTCGTATGATATAGAATGAAATTATGCCGGCTGCCGGCCGGTCTCGTGACGACCGTAAGATTAAGCCGAGAAGGGAGAGCGTAGCGTAGAGCTGGCGCCCCTATATAGAGGTTTACTCCTCGACTCCGACCTGCGGCCCTTTGCTGCATCTCATCCCCCCTCTCTCTTCCCTTTCATTTCTTTAGGTGTTCTTTCAATAAAGGCCTAAAAATGCCCCCAAAAATAAAAAAATAAATGAATTAAGCCGGGAAAAGGTGACTGTTACCCGGTTAAAAATCATTGTGAAATAACGGTCCTTTCAGTGGCCGTGGCAGTTAACTCATGGAGGTAAATCAAATGGTGTTAAATTTAGGCACCAAAACAACAAACAAGATACAAACACAAGAGGAGGGAGGGAACACGAAGAAGGAAAGGAAGACAGAATAAAAAAAACGAAACCATAACACAAATGAGGTTTATTGTACTCAATAAAATGTACTTTGCTATACGAATATTTCGTATATCTATATAGGGCAGAGAACCATCAGACGGTCTGGTCTTTGGTCCAAAGACCAGACCGAAGGACGCTCCGGAAGAGAGCATTGATTAAATTAGGTCTTCCTGAAAGACTTTACGCTAAACTACATTTGTTGTCGATCCAGACTACACAGAAGGTTATCTGTAAAAGAGGTGTTTTTAGAATTGACTCCGAATGGCGAGTGAAACGGCTACTCCACATCGTATCCTTTTATAAGAAATGAAATTGGTCAAATAGAGTTCCTCCTGTTGGATTTAAAGATTCAACAGCTGATTTCCTGTATGCAGTGTCTGTTACTGGTGCACCCGGCAAGATACAGATTAAAAAAACTGAAGAAAATAAAACCCAGCATCGAGGATGTAGAGACTCTTCCTCCCTCACATGCATCATTCAATAGGAACACTCAAGGGCTTATGGAACATTTTTTCTTCTTGGGAATATCTTCTTAAAACCCACTCTGAAAGTAAACCCTGAGGGTGTGCGAGCTTTTGAAAAAGACATCAGATGGGCTGAGAGGACGTCCTGTCCTCCCCTCCAGCTCTGCACAGTCTGCAGCAGCGCTGGAACTACAGACCGACGGATGGCGGGTGTTTCATAAACCAAAAGAGTGTTTCTCTTTCTGGCCAGCTGCTCCTTTGCAGGCATGCTTTCCCCTCGAGTCATGATGTAATGTCCACAGCACACATATTCTTTTTAGATTCATGCTGATAAAATATGTCAAACTGTTATCTTGAAATCAAGTCAATCTGTGTTAGCAGACTCTCTGTTCTACACGATGCTGCCTTCTATTTTGCCTACTAATCTGAAGTCCCATACATTTCATACATTCATATTTGCCGATACCGAGTACCGATCTGATACCAGTGTGTGGGTGTGATATGAGTTCTCTCTTGGTTGTCGGCCTGGCTCAGGTTAAACTCTTTGAGAAACATGAACAAACACAAGCAATGAACGCTGCCAAACTTTCTTTCATCATCCAGTTTGGCAGTCACGTTTCCTTTGGGGCTAGTGCGTGGTTTTGGATTGGTGCATAAACTCCAGTAATGTCTGATACCAATACCAGCATTTTAGGCAGTATCGGAGGCTTGTATCGGAACATCTCTAATTATTTTCACTTTATGACACACATATTGACATGGTTTCCTTCCTAGCTTATTATGAAAAGCATGTTCAATTCAATTCAATTTTATTTAAAGTATCATCATCAGTTATCTCGAGACACTTTCCAGGTAGAGTAGGTCTAGACCACATTCTATAATTTACAAAAGCCCCAATAATTCTAGTAATTTCCCCAAGAGCAAGCATTTAGTGCGACAGTGGCGAGAAAAAAATCACTTTTAGGTAGAAACCTCGGACAGACCCAGGCTCTTGTTGATAGGCGGAGTCTGACAGTGCCGGTTGGGGGGTGATGAACAGTGGCAATAAAAGTCACAATAAAGATAACGGAACTATGCAAGAAATAGTTGTAGTAGTTCATGGCGTGGCAGGGCACTGCAGGGTATTACAGGATGTAGCAGGTGTAGCAGGGCATAGCAGGATGTAGCAGGGCACTGCAGGGCATAGCAGGATGTAGCAGGGCATAGCAGGATGTAGCAGGGCATAGCAGGATGTACCAGGGCATAGCGGGGCGTAGCAGGGCACAGCAGGATGTAGCAGGGCACTGCAGGGCATAGCAGGATGTAGCAGGGCACTGCAGGGCATAGCAGGATATAGCAGGGCACTGCAGGGCATAGCAGGATATAGCAGGGCACTGCAGGGCATAGCAGGGCACTGCAGGGCATAGCAGGATGTAGCAGGGCACTGCAGGGCATTGCAGGATATAGCAGGGCACTGCAGGGCATAGCAGGGCACTGCAGGGCATAGCAGGACATAGCAGGGCACTGCAGGACATAGCAGGGCAATGCCGGGCATAGCAGGATGTAGCAGGGCACTGCAGGACATAGCAGGCCACCGCAGAGCATAGCAGGGTGTAGCAGGGCATAGCAGAGTGCGGAGCATGACCACAGCGACAGCTGCAACCATGATTTAGGTGCCATCCTAATCCAAAGAAAACTGCTGGGCGAAAAAAAACATAGTAACAAGCATTTCTGGGACAAGGATACACACAGAAGGAAAGAGAGAGGAGCTCAGTGTGTCAAAGGAAGGACGTCCCCCGGCAGTCTAAAACTATAACAGCGTCATTAAAAGCTGGTGCAAGGCAGACCTGAGCCAGTTCTATAAGGGTTGGTAGATGAATCTGAGACTATGAAGAGAAGCAGAGAAGAGAAGGGGTGCCATGTCTGTAGATATACACCCTCCCCCGTTGGTCTAGGCGAACGCTGCACTCCTCACTCCCTAACTATAAGCTTTATCAAAGACGGAGTCTGCCTCCCGAACCCAGACTGGGAGCTGATTCCACAGGAGAGGAGCCTGATAGCTGAAGGCTCTGGCTCCCATTCTACTTTTAGAGACACTAGGAACCACAAGTAACTCTGAATTCTGGGAGTGCAGTGCTCTAGTGGGACAATAAGGTACTATGAGCTCTTCAAGATATGCTGGTGCTTGACCATCTAGAGCTTTGTAGGTCAGGAGAAGGATTTTAAATTCAATCCTGGATTTTACAGGGAGCCTTGTCAGTTGTAAACTGTCACCACTTCCACTATTGCAAATACAACTTTGCACAAAAAACAGCTTAAAGAACAGGCTAAAAATGCATTTTTTCAGCAGTAATGTGAGCGGTAAGCAGTCTTTCCTTCCTGAAACCGTTTCCAATAAGTGAACTTTGTGTATGGGCCGATACCGAATACCAATCCAATGCTTAAAAAAAATATATATATATATAAATATTAGAATTTTTTTAACAGCTGTATACTACTTTACACTACTAACTATGGATGTGACGTGATTACAAAAATTGTTGTGTGGCCTATCTTTGTTGAACATGAACAAATACATACAGAGAGAAAGTTTATTTTATTATCTCAGCAGTTATAGTTGTTGTAGATGTAGTAGTTGCAGTAGTAAAAGTACTTAAAGGGGCTTTTGAGGGCTTTTCAACCCTGTTTTATCTTTGAGGGGAGATTTTGCAGACGTGACTTCATTAACTCGTGTTTTTCAAAACATAACTGACTCTAATATGTCTCCGTCTTTGTGTCCGTCCTTCTGTCACGCTCTGAATA
>JABXJD010000022.1:5335000-5347500 GCA_013375575.1 Percina caprodes | reverse complement strand
AAATAAGTGTTAACCTTTTTGACCCGGGAGGACAACACAAGGGTTAAAATCAGACCTTACTTCACTTCCTGAAGGTGACGTAAACATGATGCTGGACATAACGTTAAAAAAACAAACTCCCTGTTTATTTTTTATCCTGAAATGGGACTTGAACTCTCTCCCAGGTGAAAGTCCTGCATTGGTTTGATTTGAATTTGGCGCTCTTATATTGCTTCTTGGTATTTCTTCATTGCTTTGCTACCTGTCATAACTACTACGGCCACTAGAGGGCGGCGCCACTGGGAGCCTAAATTTAGGTCGTAATTGCTGCTTTATGAAACAACTTCTGGGGGTGTTTTCCAGAAGTGGACAGTCTCCCTGAAACATATAACAAATACTTAGCTGCCAGAACGCTGCCCCCGTTCTCTACTCATTTCCTGTCATCTCAATAAAGACAAAAATGCCCCCAAACAAGCACAGGAGACGGTGTAGACACAACTTAAGTACAACAGGTCAAAGTTGTAACAGGAAGTGGCTGTTGGGCTGTTTTGTTGTCTGACCGCTGGTGTTTTTTATTGACGTCACCATGTTCCCGGATGTTTTAGTTCATTAAAAAGTAATTCATTGGATACATTTGAAGGGTCACTTCATTTTTTATTTTTTTTTCAACATGAACCCTATTTTCCTGTGTTTTTGTGCCTGGTGGGTTTGGCCATATCAAACTGATATGGCAAAAAGGTCTATCTCAGTAGGGATCGTTTCCATAATGTTTTCAGACACTTAGAATAATAATCGGAGTCTGTCAGCTGCAAAAACACAACTCTTAGTGGACGGAAACTGCACATTTTTCCGATAGGATTACATTTGCCCGGTTGGCAGCTGCCTGTTATCAATGTCTCGTCAATGCTGGACCATTTCAAAGATTTTTAAAACACCAATGCATGGGCAAAAGGGGTCCAGGTTAACACAAAAACATACCCTTTCATAGTCTTGTATCAGAGTTGAACACACAGAATGATAAAGTATAGCTCCAGTTTATTTAGAGATATATTAATGTGAGATAGTTTCTTGAAGAGAGACTTTGAAGAGTCTTTTCAGAAGCTGCAAGGTCACCAGTCGGAGCCAGCGTGAGTCCGCCAGCTCTGTCGATGAGTCCCTGAGCTATGCGACGACCCCCCCACCTGCGAGTCGCCCTGAAACATCGCGTCAGCCGCGTGTCTAAAGTATAAATGCAAAGAAAGCAGGTTATACAGTAAAACCTCTCCCGGGTGTCCTGATAGAAGCGGCAGTGAGCGTTTCATCAGACGACGGCCCACCGCTGCCTGTCTCATAACTTCCTCTCTCTTTGATCCTGAACCCTGCAGTCATATGCAAAGCAGGCTGGGAAAGATGCCGCCACGCTGGGAGCGATCGCACATACAGAGCAAAGAGTGGAGTAGACAGCGTTTCATTTTCAGAGGTTAAGTCTAACACTCCTTTCTTAGAAGACACAGTTCTCCGACACATAAAAGATCCTTATACTGTCAAGTGAGCTGAAAGCATCATCGCCCTTCACTTCTTACTGAAGACCATATAGTTTATTAGACGTTTTTATGTAAATACTTTTAAAAACCATCAATCTTTGATTGTCCAGGAACAATCAAGAACTCAAGAACCACTTGTACATGTAGCTACAAAAAGTAATGCATTGTATTTTAAAGTTTTTTTGATAGTGACAGTGGATAGACACGAAAGGTGGGAGAGAGATAGGGGATGACTCGCATCAAAGGGCCGCAGGGCGGACTTGAACCCGGGCCTTGGAGGACTTGGCCTACATGGGGCGCACGCTCTTACTGAGTTCTTAATTTTATGTATTTATTACCATATAGCCCACAATGACTGCCGCTGTATAAGATCTCAAAGATCTGCGTAGGGAGGAGGTCGGGGGTGGATGGATGGGTCTTTAAACACGGGGCTTTAATGCAGGGAAGTGGAGTTTGTGGCCCAGATGATGTTAAGGAGAAAACACAATACTTTCAACCAGGAAATGGGTGCTTGTGACCGGGATGCGCCACCAATTGTTGAAATAGGGCTTATCATCATTATCTCCCCTAGTTGTAGATACTGTAGGTGGGCCAATGCATTTTTTGTTCATGCATTGTTTTAGTCCGGTGCAACACTTGCAGCGCCACCGCTAGTTAGCTTAGCGTAGTGAATGGAATCCTATGTTGCCAGTTAGCATGTTGTAAGTAAAAGTGAGCGAACAAAAAAACAACAACATTACATACACTGAGCCAAAAAAATGCATCCGCCTATCTACAGCTAGGTGACACCGTGACAAGCCCTATTTCAACAAACGGTGGTGTATCCCTTTAAGGCAAGGCCGCCCAATTTGGGACCCGTGGGCCAAGTTTGGCCCGTGCTCTCTTTGTTTTGGCCCATCATGGATCTGACATGCTCATGCTTATTCTCCTCTTATTCTAAAAGTAATTACTACGAAACGGACATTTTGTGCAGTTAAAAGGTACGTAATCGCTTAATTAAACTTCTCATTAAACTTGCATACGTACGTTTTGTCTACAGTAAATTTTATTTTATTTTTTTTTATTTAACCTTTATTTAACCAGGAAGTCCCTTGAGATTGAAATCTCTTTTCCGAGGGAGACCTGGCCAAGACGGCACACCAGTTACAATTTAAACAGAAATACAACATAGACAAGAATCACACAGAGGAAAGGAACACGTCACAAGTGGCAGTTACATTTTTGAATTACATGGCATTTTAACATGGCCTTAAATTCATTTAGTGGGACTAGATCATTAAGATGGAGCAAGTTTTGCAAGTTATTCCAAGACCAAGGACCGAAGTAAGAAAAGGCTTTTTCCCCAGCTCAGTAAAAACCCTTGGAACCTGGTAAGATCTCCACCTGGTGGACCGGAGATGAAAACAGCTGGAATTCTGCTTAAGGAGATTACATAAATATGCCGGCAGTTTACCCAACATGGCCTTATATAGAAAAGTATACAAAATGGCAAGAGTTAAGTTATTCTTCAACGTGAACATTTACTTTTGGCCCGTGGCCTTCCATTCAGATACATTTGGCATATGAAAGAATTCAGGCACCTCTGCTTTAAAGGGAAATGGTATTTTAACCCAAACAACAATCATTTTTCTAATCTAAATGAGTTGTTTTGGTGTTTAAACTGTCGCCACAGGACAGTCACATTTTGTTGGCTAAACTTAACTGCAATGCCGTGACGACGGTCACCTGGCGATGCTCTGTAGCCGGCTCACAGTCACCTTTTCTGGGCTGAATTTAACTGGAAAGACCGCTAAACTTAACTGTGATGTGACCGGTTGTCACGTTTGTAGGACACCATTCAAATTGTTTTGCGTAAGTTTTCGTACGATATCATACGTTCATGAGAATGCGTTGCCAGGAAATGCTTAATCCTGCCGTTTCTTTTTCCTGGTAAATCTCCAACGTATACCTCGACTTATTTTTCTACTTAGAGTCAGTAAGATTATTATCCACAGTCCCTTTGTCTCTGATGATGAATATTTGAGCGTCCAACGCTTCATTTCATGAATTCTGGTGAATTTTTATGCACCAACTTGTGCCTTTTTGGGGAAGTAACTGCTTTAAATGTACATGTGGCACCTATTCACTGCAATGATATATTTATTAATTTGAAATAATTTATGAATCCCTGCACTTTAATAGCTGAGATGGGTTTCAGAAGGATTTCTGCTCATGTTCAAAACTTTTTTTCTCCCCCTTGCCTCTCTGCCCGGTACTTGGTAGCTTAAAACAGTTTTCTAATCTCAGGTTGCACTTAAATGCCTCATGTTCATGTTGAAGACATCTATTATTCAACACTGTCATTCCGCCTCGGCACCCAATAGCATAGCCCCCTAGAAAGCTTTGCACGTACTCATAGAACTGGAGTTACATCGAGTATTACTTGAAACTCGTCAAAATAAAAGTCCTCTGCTTCTTTCATGTTTTTATTAAGGGGACAAATGCACTGGCTGTAAATATTGAGGGGGCGTGTCCCCTGTCTAGCCCCCAAAAAAAGTAAATGTCAAGTGTCAATGTCTGCTCCTTATGAAGCCAGCATCAGAAACGTTCTTGTTGAAATGGCTTTGTAATGTCAAAAGAAAACAAGAAACTCTATCGCCTGACAGTAGTAGTATCTTCAGCTCGAGAGGTCTGCAGGGCTCTGACCCCACACTGACTCCACTCAAGGAAATGCAGAAAAAGAGAGGATCCAGACCATGAGAGAGCTCCCCGACTGTAGCAAGACTCTCAGGATTTCAGCTTGTTGAGGGTTGGCTTGTAAGGTTGGCGTAACTCGCACATTTTAGGTGGGAGGGAATAGGACACAAGGATAGGAGGCAAGGATGTACAAAATAAGAAATGAGACAGTCAGTCTAAGGACCTCTACAGCTTAGCACCCATTAGCGCCTTGATGTTTAGCGTTAGCGCTAACATCTGTTAGCAATTTAACCGTCATGTTGTCCTCGGGTCAAATTGCCCCGTTTTCCTATATCAATGTTCATTTTAATTCCCCAAAATAACATGATTGATTCCACACAACGCTCTTTGCCAAGTATAAATCTCTACTTTCATTAATTTTGGGTTGTCTTATTCAATTTTATAGCATTTGAAAAAACAAATGGAAGTGTTTTTGAAATAGTATTGAGAGTAAAAGTTGACATATTCCAGTCTGTGATTATCATCAACATCCATTCCTTTAATTTTAGTCTCAATAATTCCTAATTTCTGCTTTTCTAACTCAAACATTAGGTCTAATTTCCTATAAATGAGGTTTATTGACCATACATTCCAAAAATAACTGTAAAACTAAAGTTAATAAGTTAGTGTTACGTAGTGTTGAAAAACGTCAAAAATGGCAAACATTGAAAAAAAGCATCAAAGTGTTGAAAAAAGACACAAAAACATAAAAAAAGTTTTTTTTAAATCGATAAAGAGCCTCAACAAAAGTGTTGAATTTCGATTTTGACGGGAAGACAACACGAGGGTTAAGGCCCATGTCCAATTCACAAACAGGTGGGTACATGATATTTTGATTTATGAATGCCAAATGCCAACTATACAATCACCTGGACAAAGATAACCTAGCTAATGTTCTGCTAACTTAATGCTAACAAATTGTTGGTTAATCATGCATAACTCATCCACCAGCATAATCCTGCAAAATTAAAGTTACACAGTAATCCGCTGATTGGACGACCGTGTCACATGGGACTGTCTGCTCACGGATTTCCAAATCAACCATAATGCCGGCTTCTTTGGAATATGATTTCTTAAAGTTCACACAATGTGTTTCTGAGAACATTTTAAGCGAGAAACAGGCCATGCGGTGTGACGACACATTCACAAAGCCCATATAGACAGGCGGGTGCAAAGCAACTGTTATGATGTGGCGACGAGTGAGGGGAAAGATGGTAGATTAGAAAAGGGTTAGACGTCGACACACACTGATTCACAGACTCATTCTCAAACATTCGACCCACAGATGATGTCGGTTGCAGCAGCAGTAGCAGCTCTGCTTTCTTGAGACTTCAAAGTTCACTCTGAAGGATCCTCAGTCTGCCATGGATTTTTAATGCCCCCGCTGCTCCGCTAACAACAATAAAGAAACACTCAGCGAGCTTAGAATTCGGTATTCTCTCACACACACACGGTGTCTCACTATCTTTGTGGGGACCCGCCATTTACATAATGCATTCCCCAGCCCCTAACCCTAACCTTAACCATAACAACTAAATGCCTAACCTTAACCCTTACCCCCACCCTAACCATCACCTCATTCCAACCCTAATCCCAAAACCAAGTCTTAACCCTCAAACAGCCCTTTAAAGTTGTGGGGTCCAGCAGTTTGGCCCCACAAAGCAGTCTGGACCCCACAAGTATACTGGACCCCCACAAATGTAGTTACACACACACACACACACACACACACACACACACACACAGACACACACACACACACACACACACACACACACACAGTCTTTTGGTGACCTATATGGTTATTTTCATCAGGATGATGACTTAATCTGCTTAGTATGAGGGTGGAGACAACACACACTCACTCATAGAGGTTTAACTGGCCTCAATAGGGGGTCTTTGCTGCAGAGGGGAGCAGCTAGCTGGCCCTAATACTAGTGTGTGTGTGTGTGTGTACTGCAGTAAAACATTTTAGATATGTTTTTATGGGTGTGTGCTGCAAGAAATTTTGTTTTAATGATGTGAAGCCCATGAAGAACACAATAGAGACATGTGGGAGGGAGACGGAGAGCGAGTACATGGTATAGTGGACAGCCAAACATTGTAGACATACGTGTTAGTCACACCCAAACGGAGTCTGCAGATTTCTTTTACATTTTTCAGCAGTGATCCAGAATGAAATCCGGCTTGTGGAGGAGATGTGTTAACCACTGATGTGGAATATTCTGCAGAATTCTGCGTCCGTGTCTGGTTTCAGTCTGCAGAGATTTGTTAATATACAGTCATATGTATAATAAGTAATATACAGTGTCCAACGGTTGGTGTTCCAGTTGATCCCAATGGGTTTTTCCGATGGGGTTTCATTTTCTTTCCAGTTCTGTCACAATAAACTGGGAAAGCCAGTCCTTTATCGAGCTGTGCAGTGGAATGACTTTGTCCGTCTTTACATACAAGATGCATGCATCTCATGGTCCTTATCTGAAAGCTCCTCAACTCCTCGGTCCTCGGCTGAACCGGAAGTTGTTCTGTTCCTCCTCGGTGAAGGCCGTCTCAAAGCTCTTATTCCTGCCCGGAGGAGCGAGCATCGAGGAGGGATCTTCGAGGAGCTCTAGCTATAGGAAACAACAGAGCAGCCTTCCCGGAAGCCGTGCAGCTGAAGGAGTTGCTAACTCTGCCCAAACAGCTGACGTATTCATGTGACGCTTTAGAGGAAAGGACGTCTCCTCCGAGGGGTAAGCATAGATAGTTAAAGAAGTGGACCAGCAGATCCCGTTGCTCTGGACGGAGTCCAGTGAAGTCTATTAGAAGCTCTTTCCCGGTGATGCTGAGCGTTACTGCGCAGCCTCCAACTGAGCTGGAAAACGTAGATGTGACGTAGCAACCTGTCTGAAAGCTGTAAGTCTTCTGGTAGCTGTGCAAGAGAAATCTCAATCATTCCCAATCAGCAGAGACGGAGAGGTAGGTATATGTTAGGAGATAACATAGATACAGGCTAATTACTGCTAACTAACATGCTAGTTAACATTAACATAGGCACAGGCTAATTACTGCTAACTAACATGCTAGTTAACATTAACATAGGCACAGGCTAATTACTGCTAACTAACATGCTAGTTAACATTAACATAGGCACAGGCTAATTACTGATAACTAACATGCTAGTTAACATTAACATAGGCACAGGCTAATTACTGCTAACTAACATGCTAGTTAACATTAACATAGGCACAGGCTAATTACTGCTAACTAACATGCTAGTTAACATTAACATAGGCACAGGCTAATTACTGCTAACTAACATGCTAGTTAACATTAACATAGGCACAGGCTAATTACTGCTAACTAACATGCTAGTTAACATTAACATAGACACAGGCTAATTACTGCTAACTAACATGCTAGTTAACATTAACATAGACACAGGCTAATTACTGCTAACTGACATGCTAGTTAACATTAGTAATTAAACCTAAACGGCTAATGGAAGCCCAAACTGTTAGCGAGCCTTTTATACATTATCGTGTTTCTTTAGGAATAAAAACGGACAAATAGAGTCTTTAAACGCTTCAGATGTAAAGTTATTCACAGTCAAAGTGAATGGGAGTCAATGGGATGCTAACTGCAGGTGATGGCTTTGTAGCATTAAAATGGCGCCATGGGAGCTACGCTTAGCGAGGAGGGGCTGACCCCCTTGGGACCAAGACAAGTGGGGGGTATAGGAGGCAGTTTAAGAGCCATGTGATGCACCTACCGTCTGTGGTGTGGACCTTGTTGCTCCATCATAACTTCCTCCTCTAATCTCGTATTAATTCCCACACCCACTGGAGAATTTTGTCACTTGAACATAAACAAATGTAGTTTTGAGGATGTTGGTGTCACTCTTCTTGGGATTTTAATTGCCCCTCTTCCTTTGGATCCAAAGGGCCCAGACTAAAAGGGTTGTCCACATAACTTTGGTGCAAATAATGTCTGCAGAGTTTAGAGAGAGGAGATGTGTCAAATAGAGAAACTAGAGTGAAAGAAAACGGGCGGGATAGTGAAAGAGAGAGAAGAGAGGGAGGTGATGGAGGAAGGGAGGACGCGTGAGTTAGCATAAAGTGGAGAGGGAAGGGCGACAGACAGACAGGAGAGAGAGAGATGACATTTAAAAAGAGGGGAGAGTGAGCAGAGGACGAAGGAGGAGGTGTGTGTGTGTGTGTGTGTGGCAGCTGTTTTCCTTCATCCATTGAATATTAAAGTAATTACCCATGATCCTCTCCTCCAACAACCTTCCCTCCTCTGATGATCTCTGGTGTGATAACGCCATTTAAAACAATAAGGCCAAGGTGACACACACACACACACACACACACACACACACACACACACACACAGTAACTATTTCCTGACAAACCATTATCATCTACGCTGTATTTGTGTTGCCAGATAGTGAGCACAGTTTTGGGTTGTTGTCTTAGTTCAGAGACACTGGCACCAAACCTGGCAACCTCACAGGAACGACCAGACTTCTGGAAGCTGCACCGACTCATGTACTAAATATACTACATATACTACTCATATACAAATACTACATATACTACTCATTTACTAAAACCCCAACTGTTGTGTCTACATTTGTTTGTGACCTCTTGTTACTCAGCATCTTTAACTCGTGTTGTCCTCCCTCCCACTATGCAAAAAAAGTTTTTTTCTTCCCTTTTCCAATGTTTTTGTCAATTTTGTCAATATGTTTTGCCACTTTATTTAACGTTCTTTTATCACTTTTCCCTTCAAATGCCGTAAAATTGAATAAATCACCCCAAATTCAAAGAAAGTAGTGAACTGATCCTTTATTTTACTTGTGAAAAGCGTCGAAAAACGTCGTACGGAATTGTTTTGGACATTTTGGTTGATAGAAACACAAATTTCTGATATGGAAACTTTTAGAAATTGGGGTCAGATTTGCCCCGAGGACAACAGGAGGGTTAAAGGTGTTGATATATAAAGTTTAACTCTGTCTCTCCCTGCTTCCAGTCTGTATGCTAAGCTAGGCTTCACAAGTGATGACTCTCACGTACCGGTCGTAAATAGCTAAGATAAGTAATGTACTACAAGTTGTATGTATTCCACGTATTTATTACTGTATGCACCACAATGACTCGTTTTAACCTGAACCGCAATCTCTTCTAATCTTTATCCCTCATGTTGTCTTCATGTTGTCTTCATGTTGTGCTCATGTTGTCTTCATGTTGTCTTCATGTTGTCTTCATGTTGTCCTATATCAATGTTCTTTTTAATTTCCCAAAATAACATGATTGATTCCACACAACGCTCTTTTGCAAGTACAAATCTCTACTTTCATTAATTTTGGGGCGTCTTATTAAATTTTATAGCAAAAATTGAAGTGTTTTTGAAATAGTATTGAGAGTAAAAGTTGACATATTCCAGTCTGTGATTATCATCAACATCCATTCCTTTAATTTTAGTCTCAATAATTCCTAATTTCTGCTTTTCTAACTCAAACATTAGGTATAATTTCCTATAAATTATGTTTACTGACCATAAATTCCAAAAATAACTGTAAAACTAAAGTCAATAAGTTAGTGTTACATAGTGTTGAAAAAGTAACAAACATTGAAAAAAAGGGACAAAAACATAAAAAGTTAAAAATATCGATAAAAAGCGTCAATAAAAGTGTTGATTTTCAATTTTGACGGGAACACAACACGAGTCGTTTGGGTGCATGAAATTAACGGTTGCTGCCGCATTCCTGTCTAAAAGAAAGCAAAAAGGTGTTTCTTCCAAAATGTTGAACAATCAAAATGTAAGGAGTCATCTTACAGTTTTTTTCTGATTGCTAGACGACCGCGTGCACAACTGGAGTCACGTGTGCAAAACTCTAACTCCAGTCTGCACAGCAGCAGTTCATGTGGACCAAACTCTAGTTCCTTTTTCATTGCTTGAACACAGTTTTCAAACCTCTACACACGTATCCCGTGACTGTGACCACAACGTGCACAACACTGAGGATCCACAGCACTGTGTTCACATGCTAACACACTGCTGTCACAACTGCTAACCACACATTCAAAACAGACTAGATCTCAGTCTGGTGCAGCTTCCAGAGGTCTTGTTGTTCCTGTGAGGTTGCCAGGTTTGGTGCCATTGTTGAGATATTTCTGGAAAGCTGATGTACTAAACTATTTTGGTTTCTCAGCATGGAGGGTGAATAAACAGTTGCTCAATAAAACCAAACTGACAGGAACAACCAATTCAGCCAACACATACGGGAATAGTCTAAAAGACGTGTGTGTGTGTGATGTGTGTGTGTGTGTCCGGACGAGGAAACAGCCTCAGAATTGGCACGTAAGCTTGTAATGACTCACCTCTCTCAGCAGTCAGTTAGTTTCTTTTCCTGTAACGAGTGACGAGCTCCCTCCCTCCCTCCCTCCCTCCCTCCCTCCCTCCCTCCTCCCTCCCCCTCCCTCCCTCCCATGAACAACTGCACAGACCTTCTTCCTGTGCTTTCCTTTAATGTCTTTGAAACAAAGTCAGTATTTAAGAAAGATCACGATTTACTAATCCACAGATATCCTTTAATATGCAGCGGCTTTGGAAATCCGGGATTCTCTGTTCTTACCCATCAAAATGTCACCCAGACCCCCCCCCCCCTTCCTCCCTCCCTCCCTCCCTCTCACTGCACTTTAATATCTTGGCCATGTTAACAATGCCATTGGTACCTGTTCATATTTCTAAGTACATTTACAACATTTGCACACGTTTCTTTTCCTACTCCTTAAATACATCTTCTTCGCAGATAATGTTAATAAATATACAGTACAGGCCAAAAGTTTGGAACCAACTTCTCATTCGATGCGTTTTCTTTATTTTCTTGACTATTTACATTGTAGATTCTCACTGAAGGCATCACAACTATGAATGAACACAGGAGGAGTTATGTACAGCAGCTCAGATTAGAGACCAGATGAATAGCACTCAGACTTCTAGCAGCAGACGCATCTCTAGAACAACGGTTAAGAGGAGACTGGATCAGGCCTTCATGGTCCAACAGCAACTGTACCAAAAACCAAAAAGAAAAGTACGTCTGAAAGTGCAAATTAAGACACAATAATCAAACTTGACTATTGATCAAATGCTGGACACAAAGGTCTTATGTTGAGCTACGATATAAAAAAAAACTTTGCTAAGTCTGTCTGTTTTCCATCGAGGGAAATCTTGTGTGTTTCAGTAAAGTACGTTTAAAATTAAAAAAGAGCAGAATGGGGAAGTGAAAGCAGAAGCATTACATTTAAAAAAAAAGGAAGAAAACTGACTTTTCATCACTAATAGAGAAACCTGAGAAACAGCCTCCGGGAAGAGGCTGCAGGAGGAAGATGATGTAATAATTATTAGTGAAAATAACTGAAATTTAAGAAGAAGAAAGATGAAAATAATGAAAAGATAAATCTGTTTTGCAGCTTTAATTTCATTTTACGGTGCCATGTCATTTCTCCGATGCTCCGTTGTTCCGACCTGTCAATAACCCCAAAAATTCCTTCCTGAAGACCCTGTGGTCCTACAGTCCACTAGTCCGACGTCCCTATTTGACCATATAGGCTTTTGTGGATCACCTCCCATAATCTAAAATCTGAATCAACAACATCAAATTACTTTTCTCTGCACTGTAGATGATCTCAAATATTGAGATCATCGTCACAAAAGAAGCACACAAACAGGAGTAAGAAGCAGAAAAGAGAGCCGTTTGTTCTCTGCCGGAGGTGTAAAGCCGTTCGCCAGTCTGCACGTCCGCTCGTCAGTAATATTTCATAAAATATTTCACTTCACCTATATCGTCATAGCAACCTCAGCCTGTTTTTAATTGGAGCCTGAGGCCAGTCTGCATCCCTTTCATCTTCCACCCACTGTGCATCTCTGCTTACTGAGACACTGAGACTTCTTTGAGGTTCACAGACAGTTTTCCAACAATCAGATGCCCATAAGGAACACTGAAACTGGTTCAATGGAACCTAATTTAGATTAAGTAGTAAGGATTTGAACCCACCATCTCCTGTTTACCAGTGCTTTGACCACCTGTATGAGTGGATCTGGGTTATAGAGATGCTTTTTGAAACTCTCCTTATATCATTGCAAAACAAAACACCAACATGTTCAGCCTGTTCTCATGAACCATTTGTTCAAAAAGCACTGTAATTCGTAAGCATTTTACTTTTTTTTCTGTATTCACTACATTGACGGCCGCTGTAGAACGCAGCTGGCTGTGTAGGAAGGAGGTCGGGGTGGATG
>JABXJD010000022.1:5312500-5330000 GCA_013375575.1 Percina caprodes | reverse complement strand
ATCCTCTGGTTTATTGGCATTTCTTCAAACCAATCACAATCTCCTTGGCCGCCGCTGGGTGGTAGTAGCTCAGTCCGTAGGGAGTTGGGTTGGGAACCGGAGGGTCGCTCAAGGTGCTCATAGGCAAGGCACCGAACCCCCAACTGCTCGGAGTGCCTTTCCATGGGCAGCCCCCCCCCCCCAACACTCTGACATCTCTCCATTAGTGCATGTATAGGACCTGAGCATGTGTGTGTAATTCAGGCCTGTGTGTAATAACAGCAGATTAAATTGTAATTATTATTATTATTATTAAATTATATTATTATTATTATTATTATTATTATTATTTTAAGCCCTGAAGACAATGACAGGGTGTGTGCGTCCTCAAAAGATGGTGGTTTGGGTCAAAATGAGTGTTTGTTTCTGTGTTTGTAAAGTCTCATTTTCTTCTTCGTCACTAATTTGAGAATGCAAGATGTGGCTTTCATAACAATGAGGAGTTATATTTCTCTCACTGCCGACTGAGGCACACACACACACACACACACACACACACACACACACACACACACACACGTACGCACTCACGCACGCACACACAGATGCATGCACATATTTGGTTCTACTTTATTTGTATTCCACGTACATATGCAAATGTACAACACTCGGAACATGCAAATGAGAACTGCTGCTGGATGAGTGACAGACATGACTCAACGGCTGAACTCTTGTTCTGATTGGACGCCCTTTGATTTTATAATCACTGATCGCATTGTTTTCGTCATCATCATCATCATTATGTCGCCTTAAAGATGTGACATGCAAAAGGTAAACCTGGATTAAAGTGAAGATGAGTGTGTTTACATGCTCATTAGCATCGGTACACATGAGTCTGGTACATTTAGACAGATAATCGCCTCACCTTGCAAAAAACTGTTGGGGAAAACAACAACAACAACAACAACAACAACAACAACAACAACAACAACAACAACAACACACATCAAACTCACTTCAACCCTTTCAAACTCTTTGACGGTCACAGCAAGTGTGTCCTCGATAGGTTGGACATCCGAGTGGTCCGCTCAGGTCCATGAAACATACTAAAGGCCGTTTTATGCTTCTGCGCCGGACGTGCGCCTCTCAAATAATGTAACTACACATTACCCCCAGTCATTTCCTGGTCCTCCTTCTCCATAAACAACATGAAATAAAGGAGAGGGGTAACATTTCCTGCTACAGATGTCTCACCATGTGACGTGTTTGTCCAATCAGCTGCAGCCATCGCGGCTGCGGGAGGGTGTAGAGGGGTCAGAGGTCAGTGAATAGAAACAGGGAAGAGGGGCGATCCCATCTGTGAAAACAACAATGGAGGCAGCGCTAGAGTGGCAACTCTCGTGTTCTGCGAGGTAAAAAGTCTGTTTTTGTCAATGGAGTCTGGTGGCTTTGAAGGGAGCCGAGACAACGGCTTCAGTTCCCCGTCGTAACGGGCCGTCTGACAGACATCAGAGTGAAGTGCTGAAAATATTCTAAATATATCGTCCACTTAACCCTCATGTTGTCCTCATGTTGTCCTCATGTTGTCTTCATGTTGTCCCCATGTTGTCCTCATGTTGTCTTCATGTTGTCCCCATGTTGTCTTCATGTTGTCCTCATGTTGTCCCCATGTAGTCTTCATGTAGTCTTCATGTTGTCCTCATGTTGTCCCCGTGTTGTCCTCGTGTTGCCCTCATGTTGTCCCCATGTTGTCCTCATGTTGTCTTCATGTTGTCCTCATGTTGTCCCCATGTTGTCCTCATGTTGCCCTCATGTTGTCCTCATGTTGTCTTCAAGTTGTCCCCATGTTGTCCTCATGTTGTCCCCATGTTGTCCTCATGTTGTCCCCATGTTGCCCTCATGTTGCCCTCATGTTGTCCTCATGTTGTCTTCATGTTGTCCTCATGTTGCCCTCATGTTGTCCCCATGTTGTCCTCATGTTGCCCTCATGTTGTCCTCATGTTGTCCTCATGTTGTCCTCATGTTGTCCTCATGTTGCCCTCATGTTGTCCTCATGTTGTCTTCATGTTGTCTTCATGTTGTCTTCATGTTGTCCCCATGTTGTCTTCATGTTGCCCTCATGTTGTCCCCATGTTGTCCTCATGTTGTCCCCATGTTGTCCTCATGTTGTCCCCATGTTGTCCCCATGTTGTCCTCATGTTGTCCCCATGTTGTCCTCATGTTGTCCTATATCAATGTTCTTTTTAATTCCCCAAAATAACATGATTGATTCCACCCAACGCTCTTTGTCTTATTCACTTTTATAGCATTTGAAACCAAATTGAAGTGTTTTTGAAATAGTATTGAGAGTAAAAGTTGACATATTCCAGTCTGTGATTATCATCAACATCCATTCCTTTAACGTTCATGTTGACTTCGGGTCAAATTTGACCCGTTTTTTTATATCCAAAATAAAGGAAGTTAAAATAAAGGGTGAAAAATGTTGAAAAAGAGGTCAAAATTGATGAAAACAAAAATCAAAAATACCAAAAAATACAAAAACTTCATAAAAAAACTTTGTAAAAAGCAACAAAAACGTTGAGATAAAGGGAAAAAGGGAAGACAACACAAGAGTTAATTTTAGTCTAAATAATTCCTAATTTCTGCTTTTCTAACTCAAACATTAGGAATAATTTCCTATAAATGAGGTTTATTGACCATAAATTCCAAAAATAACTGTAAAACAGAAGTTAGTGTTACTTAGTGTTAAAAATGTCCAAAAAATGTGACAAACATTGAAAAAAAGCATCAAAAGTGTTGAAGAAAGGGACAAAAACATAAGAAAAAGTTAAAAACATTGATGAAAATCATCAACAAAAGTGATGATTTCCAATTTTTTAAGGGAAGACAACACGAGGGTTAAACTGATATAGATTTCTTTAGGCGTCTAAAATACATTTAGCTTCTGATCCCGTCCACAGCAGCACTTTTGCTCTTTAATAATAATAAAAACAATACATTTTATTGACGCAATTGTGATTTCATCGTTAATCTCCCTTTAATGAAACATGTAATCTCTAAAGGTTTCTGTTCGAGCCCCCTTAAAAAAAGTGCTCTATTGAAATGTTCCATTTATTGTACCCTACAACAGTTTAATGGAATTTACACCAATGTTAATGACTAAAACCCTTTTAAAACCCTATTTCATGTGTTCTAGTTGGTCAAAGACATTTGTTATGAATGTACTATTTTAGTGCCTCTCATGGCGAGGTTAGGAGTTTCTCTAGAAAAGACTTTCTTACCATAACCTGAATTAATAATGTATTTCAACGTGTTATATTAATCATGTCGCAGCGCTCAGCGGGGGTGACTGACATGCAGGAGGGAAACCGAAGGAGGTGAAATAATTAAACACATCTCTCCGTCTATCTTTCTTGGCAAGAGCTTTTATTTTGTAGTCACGCTCTTATTTAGCCATTTTGAGGCCTAAGGCAAACACAGGCATGGGGCCCCCCACAACCCTGGTTCTCCCCCTTTTCAGTCCTTATTTATCTGAGAAAGACGTGCTCTCTGTCTGACAGCTGTTTTGGCCGAGTGCTGGATCATCTTCAATCATAACACATTGATTAGGGGGACTGCTACTCACGGGGTCTAGTTGCTGAGTATTATGTGTGTCACCATCTTCGTCATTGCCATAGTCATCATCATGGACAGTGAAAGCAGCAGTTCCATTACCATCTCCATTCAAAGGATCCTGTAAGGTTGTCTTGTATGTAGCCCCCGCATCGCTAGAGCAACCTGGGCTGACACTACTCTTCATCCGTGTTAGCATTGCTAGAGCAACCTGGGCTGACACTACTCTTCATCCGTGTTAGCATTGCTAGAGCAACCTGGGCTGACACTGCTCTTCATCAGTGTTAGCATTGCTAGAGCAACCTGGGCTGACACTACTCTTCATCGGTGTTAGCATCGCTAGAGCAACCTGGGCGGACGCTGCCGGTGGGTAGCTCCTCTTCATCAGTGTTAGCATTGCTAGAGCAACCTGGGCTGACGCTACTCTTCATCGGTGTTAGCATTGCTAGAGCAACCTGGGCTGACACTGCTCTTCATCAGTGTTAGCATTGCTAGAGCAACCTGGGCTGACGCTACTCTTCATCAGTGTTAGCATCGCTAGAGCAACCTGCGCTGACGCTACTCTTCATCAGTGTTAGCATCGCTAGAGCAACCTGGGCTGACACTGCCGGTGGGTAGCTGGGTAGCTCCTCAGTGTTAGCATCGCTAGAGCAACCTGGGCTGACACTACTCTTCATCCGTGTTAGCATTGCTAGAGCAACCTGGGCTGACACTGCTCTTCATCAGTGTTAGCATTGCTAGAGCAACCTGGGCTGACACTACTCTTCATCGGTGTTAGCATCGCTAGAGCAACCTGGGCGGACGCTGCCGGTGGGTAGCTCCTCTTCATCAGTGTTAGCATTGCTAGAGCAACCTGGGCTGACGCTACTCTTCATCGGTGTTAGCATTGCTAGAGCAACCTGGGCTGACACTGCTCTTCATCAGTGTTAGCATTGCTAGAGCAACCTGGGCTGACGCTACTCTTCATCAGTGTTAGCATCGCTAGAGCAACCTGCGCTGACGCTACTCTTCATCAGTGTTAGCATCGCTAGAGCAACCTGGGCGGACGCTGCCGGTGGGTAGCTCCTCTTCATCAGTGTTAGCATCGCTAGAGCAACCTGGGCGGACTCTACTCTTCATCAGTGTTAGCATCGCTAGAGCAACCTGGGCTGACACTGCTCTTCATCAGTGTTAGCATTGCTAGAGCAACCTGGGCTGACGCTACTCTTCATCAGTGTTAGCATCGCTAGAGCAACCTGCGCTGACGCTACTCTTCATCAGTGTTAGCATCGCTAGAGCAACCTGGGCTGACACTACTCTTCATCAGTGTTAGCATCGCTTGAGCAACCTGGGCTGACACTACTCTTCATCAGTGTTAGCATCGCTAGAGCAACCTGGGCAGACGCTGCCGGTGGGTAGCTCCTCTTCATCAGTGTTAGCATCGCTAGAGCAACCTGGGCAGACGCTGCCGGTGGGTAGCTCCTCTTCATCAGTGTTAGCATCGCTAGAGCAACCTGGGCGGACGCTGCCAGTGGGTAGCTCCTCTTTATCAGTGTTAGCATCGCTAGAGCAACCTGGGCAGACTCTGCTGGTGGGTAGCTCCTCTTCATCAGTGTTAGCATCGCTAGAGCAACCTGGGCGGACGCTACTCTTCATCAGTGTTAGCATCGCTAGAGCAACCTGGGCGGACGCTGCCGGTAGGTAGCTCCTCTTCATCAGTGTTAGCATCGCTAGAGCAACCTGGGCGGACACTGCCAGTGGGTAGCTGGGTAGCTCCTCCGTGTTAGCATTGCTAGCGCAATCACCGGCTTCTTGCTGCTCTTTAGTAACGTTGATGTTAGTGTTGTCAGTAGCCGTCGTGAAAAGGTTGTTACTTTTGCTAAAAACGTTCTGCTTTCTTCCCTTCTTCCTTTTTTCAGAACCACTTCGGCAGCTTCGCTTCATTTCCAACCGTCTGCAGCCTCCAGCTTCCAGCATGCTGAGCCGTTTGTTTCCAAACACACACAGATGCAGTAGGATAATGGAATAGTCCAATGTAGTGGGGACTGGGGGGACTTTCTCATCATGAATTAAACAATCGGATAGCACTTTAGCGTATCAATGTTTAGAGATATAATTAATTGGTGAAGAGTAAGACAACAAATCGTAACCATAAGGTTATGAGGCGTTTTACGGGGCCCTTGGTAGCTTGGGGTCTAAGGCGATTGCCTCCCTTTGCCTAATGGTAAGTCCGCCTCTGATTCCAGGATATCCTCCAAAGGTTGTTACTATGGATGTAGAGTTTCAGGCTTTACCTCCTCCTCCTTCTCTCTCTCTCCCTCCTCGTTTCCTCTCCAAGTCTTCCCTCCCCTCTTCATTTTATCCTCCTCCTCTTTCCTTTCCTCTCCTATATCTTAGCTACCCTAGTGTTGCATGGCCAGACCTTCCTCCACAGCGCTGCAAAGGAAGGCCACATAGCATTCTGGGATGGGAGAAAAACATGCTCTGGTTTATCGGCATTTCTTTAAGCCAATCACAATCGTCTTGGCGGGGCTAAGCGACGGACGGAGCCACGGTGCCGCTGCCTGATAGCCTCGGGAAGGAACTGGTTTTGGGGGAACACGTGTACGTTCAGAAGTGGTTTTCCTCTTCAGACTGGACAGATAGTCTAGCTAGCGGTCTGGATTTAGGTTAGAACGCCAACACAGAGGAAGAAGAAGAAGACAGAAGTTTTTCTTTTATTCTCTCCTCTCATTTTTATTTAATTTAGGTTTTTCTTTACTTAACACATTTTTGATTGTTTCTTCTGAAATGGTCCAATAAAAACTTTGAAAACGAAAAACCTCCTCTCTCTTCTTTTCTTCTCTTTCTTGTCTCTCGTCTTCTTTTCCCTCTCATCTTTCTATCTTGACGCCCTGCTATCTATCTATCTATCTATCTATCTATCTATCTATCTCCTCTCTTGTCTCTCCACTCTTCTTTTCTATCTCATCTCCTCTCCTCTTTCATCTCTTAACTCTCTCTTGCTCTTTCCCTCTCTCTCCCCCCCCCTCTCTTCTCCCCCCCCCCTCCTTTCTTGTTGGTCTCTTCCTCTCTGGTTCATATCCTGAGCTGAAATAGAATTGACTTCCCGATACAAGGTTAAATGAGTTTGATGTGAATTCTCCGCAGGGAGAGAGAGCGAGAGAGAGAGGTAGAATTAAATTGTTGACTGATAGGTCGACCTCTTCATGCTGTGTGTGTGTGTGTGTGTGTGTGTGTGTGTGTGTGTGTGTGTGTGTGCGTGCGTGCGTGCGTGCGTTTTTCATCCATCATTTCCAAACATCCAGAAGCCTCACACAGTCAGACATCTTGTGAGCTCAGTCAAACGAGGCACTTTATATTCGGACCATGTCAGGAGCAGATCAGGCCCAGATGGCTGGGAAGTGAAGGCATCATCTGGGGTGTGGGACCGCGGGGGAAAGGGGACCCAGTATGCAGGGCCCTCATAAGTTAGAGGGCCCACAAAGATCAATGCATTTTCCTTTCTTTAAGATTATTTCTAGCCTTTGCCAGAGAGTGAGGGCAGGGTGCAAATTTGAACCAGGGCCACTGAGATAAGGACTGAGCCTTGGTACATGGGGCGTACGCACAACCGGGTGAGCTTCCAGGGCGCCCCAATCAATCAATTTTCACAGGTTTGTATGATATCGTACAAAATAAATCATATAAAATAACGGGCGACCGTTGGCTGGTCACATGACAGCAGTCTTTACAGTTCAATACAGCCGAGAAAAGCGGGCGTCATGACGACCGTTAAGTTTTAGGGATCAAAACGACTAGCTAGGTGAGCCTGTCTGGGTATCCCACCGTCAATAAATAAAGGAACAGATAAATAAATGCCCCCCCCTCCCAAATAAAAATAGGAAAAAATGTGATTGCCATTTTGTTTTGCAAATATCCACTTATTTTGAATTTGATGCCTGCAACACGTTCCAAAAAAGCTGGAACAGGGGCAACAAAAGACTGGGAAAGTTGCTCAAAAACACCTGTTTAGAACAGGTGAATTGGTCATGATATGAATCAGACCGTTAATATATATACACACACACACACACACACACACACACACACACACAGTCTATGGTATGAATGGGGGTTTCCCAAAAGGTTCAGTCTTTCACAAACAAAGATGCGGAGAGGTTCCCCACTTTGTGAACAGCTGCATGAGCAAATAGTCCAAGTTTCTCAATGTACAATTGCAAGGAATTTAGGGATTTCATCACCTGCAGTCCATAATTCAGAGAATATGGAGAACTCTCTGCAGGTAAGCGGCAAGGCCGAAAACCAACATTGAATGCCCGTGACCTCTGATCCTTCAGGCGGCACTGCATTAAAACCCAACATCATTACGTAAAGGATATTACAAAGTGAGCTCAGGAACACTTAGAAACCATCGTCAACACAGTTGGTCGCTACTGTGACGATGCAGAATGAAGGAGGACCCAAAAGCAGAGTGGGAGAGAGCTTCAATAAGCTTTATTAACAAAAAAAACAAAGTCCACAAAACACATGATCCAACAAAAGTACAAAAAAAGTCCCAAAATCCCCCCAAAAAATCCCCAAACGGTGGGAAAGCAAAGCAAAAAAATCTGACAAGAGAAGCATTAAATACACGAGGTAACGAGGTAACGAGAGGCAGGTGACAAGAGGCAGGGAAGCAGGTGGAAGACATCAGATAATCACAAGGGCTGGAAGACACAGGAAGTAGAACTAAAGACAGGACGAGACAAAAACCAGGCTTCAAAATAAAAGAGGAAACAGAACATACAAACAGACACTCAGGGGGACAACCAGACAGGACCAACAACACAAGACCAAGGAGGAAACAAGATACAAACACAAGATAAAGAAGAAGAGAATCCAAAGCAAACCCCCCAAACCACAACAGCTACATTTACAAGTGCAAGTCAAAACTCTACCGTGCAAAGTGAAAGCCATTTATCAACAACACCCGGAAACGCCGACGGCTTCTGTGGGCCTGAGCCCCTCTGAGATGGACTGACACAAAGTGGAAAAGTGTGCTGTGGTCTGACGAGTCCACATCATGGACTCAACTATTCTGTTGCTCTTGTCAACATTTTGAAAGATTTGGAAAAATGGATGGGTCTCCCCATGTCTATTCAAGCTCGTATCTCAGTGGTTAAAATGAATGTTTTACCCAGTTTTAACTTTTCGAGCTCTATGCTTCCTCTTTCCCGTCTTCTGGTTATTGGCACTAATTACAATCGCCAGTGTCTAAATTCATCTGGAAAGCTTAAGATGTCTACACTTCAGAGGAGGAAAGAGGATGGAAGTCTTTCAGTTCCCAACTTTATACATTATTTTTGGTCCTTTGTGTTAAGGCCCCTCCTCACCTGGTTTAATCCAGATACATCTGTTTCTCGGCGTACCTTAGAGAGTGCTATGACAGAGCCGTGGTCACTTCATGACATCCTCTTTGCCAATATCTCTAACAAACAGTGCCGGATACACTTCTGCCCCATTATCTCTCATCTCATTGGCTGAAACATATTGCCATATACAGTGTGGCCCAAATGTTTGGGCACCCCAGGTAAAAATTTGTCTTAATGTGCATGAAGAAGCCAAGATAAGATGGAAAAATCTCCAAAAGGCATCAAATGACAGATTAAACATTCGTATAATATGTCACAAAAAGTTGATTTTATTTCCATCATTTACACTTTCAAAATAACAGAAAACAAAAAAAATGGCGTCTGCAAAGGTTTGGGCACCCTGCAGAGTTTTTACCTGGGGTGCCCAAACCTTCGAGTCCCACTGTCTCATTACAGTGGCACACATTTTCCCTTTTATTCAACAATGCAGCACTCGATTGGTGGGAGGCCTATAACAGCCCCACAATGGGACCAGAGGGGGGTTCATTATCTAAAAGACATCTTCAGTGAGGTTGGCTTGTTATCTTTTTCAGACCTACATAACACATTCAGTCTACTACGTTCCTTATTGTTCTTTAACGTTCAATTAAGATCGGCACTCAAGGCGTACGGTGTCCCCTGGCAGAGACCTCTGCCCATCCATCCTTTTCGGAAACTAGTCACTATGCAGCCAAAAACCTGTGGTAACGTTTTATTGGTCCTGGGCCACGTTCTCATATCTAAGCATATTGTTTGCGATCTTCAAATAAAAACATTTGGTCTCAAAAAACACACAGCTGGACGTTCTTGCCTGATTTGTAATGACGCAATTTGGTACGGTTGGATTGATACCGAACCAAACCGAAGTGACCGAGGGCAACTTACTCACCACCTGGTTCTCTAACGCTTATTGGGTGTGGTTAACCCTTGTGTTGTCTTCCCGTCAAAATTGAAAATCAACACTTTTATTGACACTTTTTATCGATGTTTTTAACTTTATCTTACGTTTTTGTCCCTTTTTCATCACTTTTGACGCTTTTTTAAATGTTTGTCACTTTTTTTGACGTTTTCAACACTACGTAACACTAAATTATTAACGTTAGTTTTACAGTTATTTTTGGAATTTATGTTCAATAAACCTCATTTATAGGAAATTATACCTAATGTTTGAGTTAAAAGCAGAAATTAGGAATTATTGAGACTAAAATTAAAGGAATGGATGTTGATGATAATCACAGACTGGAATATGTCAACTTTTACTCTCAATACTATTTCAAAAACACTTCCATTTGTTTTTTCAAATGCTATAAAATTGAATAAGACAACCCAAAATTAATGAAAGTAGAGATTTATACTTGGCAAAGAGCGTTGTGTGGAATCAGTCATGTTATTTTGGATAATTAAAATGAACATTGATATAGGAAAACGGGGCAATTTGACCCGATGACATGAGGGTTAAATTGCTAACAGATGTTAGCGCTAACGCTGAACATCAAGGCGCTAATGGGTGCTAAGCTGTAGAGGTCCTTAGACTGACTGTCTCATTTCTTATTTTGTACATCCTTGCCTCCTATCCTTGTGTCCTATTCCCTCCCACCTAAAATGTGCGAGTTACGCCAACCTTACAAGCCAACCCTTAACAAGCTGAAATCCTGAGAGTCTTGCTACAGTCGGGGAGCTCTCTCATGGTCTGGATCCTCTCTTTTTCTGCATTTCCTTGAGTGGAGTCAGTGTGGGGTCAGAGCCCTGCAGACCTCTCGAGCTGAAGATACTACTACTGTCAGGCGATAGAGTTTCTTGTTTTCTTTTGACATTACAAAGCCATTTCAACAAGAACGTTTCTGATGCTGGGTAATTAAAAAGAACATTGATATAGGACAACATGAGGGTTAAAAGGAAAGGTGATGTAACACAGCGGTAAACATTTATAATTTATTATACTGTTTATTATATATATATTATAAACATGCTCATGTCCCAGCTGTTTTGGAACGTGTTGCAGGCATCAAATACATTCAAGTTTATCAGTTTTGAACATTACATATCTTGACTTTGTTGTGTAGTCAATTGAATATACTGTAGTTTGAAAAGGTTTAGCAAATCATTGTGTTCTGTTTTACATAAAGTCTCAACTTCATTGGAATTGGTGTTTGTAAAAAATAAGTCAGTTAAATCATTACATTTTAGTATTTTTTATTCAAAAAGATAACCCCGCCTTAATAAAAAGAATCATAAAAAGTAACCTTTAAAATGTAGAATCTGAAAATATTATAGTTATAATCTTAATAATGCTGAAAAGAGAATAATGTTATGTACTAAAGAAAGAAAAGATGCAAATATGGAAATATTCAAAACAATCTCCAGACTGGTGTTGAATCTCCCTCATGAATAAAAGTACATTTAATTACATAATTCCACAAGAGCATTTAGCCGTAAAACTACATCAGCAGTTACAGACGAGTGAACGTGTTCACGCTTCAGAGCATAGATAAGAAATGAGATATTTTATGTTGTGATGATATTTTCATAATATTCAACACGCCACCAGCTCCCTCTGCTGTTTACACGTAGAAGTGCACGGTATCATTTATACTATTCATCCATAACGGGGAAATTACGTTAGAAATCACTACACACACACATGCTCAGGACCTATTCATGCACAAATGGAGAGATGGCAGAGTGAGTGTGCTGCCTTGGGGGTATGGTGCCTTGCTCAAGACCACCTGGCAAGACCACCTGGCAGCACCTAAGATCCTACTGTAGTACCGTACTTTAGTCCATACTCGGACTCGAACAAGCAACCCTCATATATATATATATATATATATATATATATATATATATATATACATACACACACACACATACATACATACATATATATATATATATATATATATACACCCCGGTGATGATAGGCTTACTGGACGGTATGTAGTTAATCTAGTTAATTTACGCGTCCACATGTGTAACAATAAATCCATAAAAACTTGGTTGACTAATCAAATATGCTGCCATAATCCAGAATAATGTCTTTGTCCCTATAGTGGTGTCTCTGTGTGTGCTTACGTGTTGTTAGTGCGTTCTAATGTGTGTCTATGCACTTTTACCCGTGTCTACTGTGTATGATAGTAATTTTTCCTCATGCCATCATCCTGCCAGTTGTCAAGATCTGGAATAGTGGTTGTGTCATTTTACGTGTCTCTATCTATGTCTTTGTGTCCATTTTTTGTCTCTATGTCTTTCTTGTGTTACATTTAAAAAAAATTTTTTTTTAAATTGGCCATTGTAAATGCCGATACCAATTGTTTGGGAAATGCCTGATATCGGGCCGCCGATATATTGGGCTCTAGTCTACTTTTTTTTTTTTCTTGATTTTTTTGGCATTTATTAATACTGCATTGGAACTCTGGGTAATGAAGTTTAAATATATTAAACAGTTACCTCTCACCGGCATTTGGGGCCGCCAAAATTAAGATGGCGTACTGTAAAAACCATCTCCTCACTATCTGCTAGCTGCATGTCTCCAGAACACACTGTAAAAACCATCTCCTCACTATCTGCTAGCTGCATGTCCCCTGAACACACTGTAAAAACATCTCCTCACTATCTGCTAGCTGCATGTCCCCTGAACACACTGTAAAAACATCTCCTCACTATCTGCTAGCTGCATGTCCCCTGAACACACTGTAAAAAATGCGGTCTCTGTGGACCCAGGGTCTACAGACAGCTACACAACAGCACAGTTTGTTTCTATTTGTGGAGCCTGGGTTGTCTACAGCTAAATGGAGATCACCTGTATCCAAGGATACTGCAGTACGCATACAGAGTACACAAAAGTGCTTTAGATTTAACTTATTGTGTGTTTGACAGCAAAGATGCTTGTGCGTTTCTGTTTGTGTGTGTTTTGTGTGCCGTGTGTCACACGCGCTCCCAGTTTACATCAATCACGGGTCCACTTCCTCGAGTCTCTGGACCACAGCGGACGCCACCTTCCTGTACGCCTCCGCCTGGAGAGGACACACACACACACACACACACACACACACACACACACACACACACACACACACACACACACACACACACACACACACACACACACACACACACACACACACACACAGCAAATAAAAATACACTTCAAAGCATTGTGAAGTGCAGGAAAACAGAGCTATTTTTTATTTTTTTTACATAAACTAACAAGGAGCCCCTAACGCGATTTGGGGGATTTTTAATTTTGTGAGTTCAATAAATTGAACTTGTGAGCATGAGAAACATTCTGGTAATAAAAAACTTTTATTGTGACCAGTGAAAATATCGTGCCGGGAGGAGGTATTCATCCCTCTGAAAATGCAGTGTCATCAACACAACGTAGCATGAGAAGGTTACTGTTGACTGATTTCATGCTGTGTATGTGAGATATTCACTACAGCCACGTAACGTTAGCAGTACTTCCTTAGCATCATTTTGCTAGCCTTAGACAGTCTATATCCACAACACACCACTTCCACATTGCACACACACACACACACAAACACACACACTACCGTTACCTTCCTCTGTCTTTGTGTTGGCGTTCTAACCTCCGGTGGATTTCTGAGGACTATGGTTACCTGGTCCTCAGATCTCTGCAGGGTAAATCCAGACAGCTAGCTAGACTATCTGTCCAATCTGAGGACTATGGTTACCTGGTCCTCAGATCTCTGCAGGGTAAATCCAGACAGCTAGCTAGACTATCTGTCCAATCTGAGGACTATGGTTACCTGGTCCTCAGATCTCTGCAGGTAAATCCAGACAGCTAGCTAGACTATCTGTCCAATCTGAGGACTATGGTTACCTGGTCCTCAGATCTCTGCAGGGTAAATCCAGACAGCTAGCTAGACTATCTGTCCAATCTGAGGACTATGGTTACCTGGTCCTCAGATCTCTGCAGGGTAAATCCAGACAGCTAGCTAGACTATCTGTCCAATCTGAGGACTATGGTTACCTGGTCCTCAGATCTCTGCAGGGTAAATCCAGACAGCTAGCTAGACTATCTGTCCAATCTGAGGACTCTGGTTACCTGGTCCTCAGATCTCTGCAGGGTAAATCCAGACAGCTAGCTAGACTATCTGTCCAATCTGAGGACTATGGTTACCTGGTCCTCAGATCTCTGCAGGGTAAATCCAGACAGCTAGCTAGACTATCTGTCCAATCTGAGGACTCTGGTAACCTGGTCCTCAGATCTCTGCAGGGTAAACCCAGACAGCTAGCTAGACTATCTTTCTCTTGCACGGCTACACTGCAGCGGCTCTGTGTGGAGTTTAGCACCGCCCACAACGATTCTGATTGGATTAAAGGAATGCCATTAAACCACAGCACGTTTTCCTCCCTTCACCAGATGCTAAGTGGAGTAGCCAGACCCTCCTTCTCCTATAAGGGCTGCACAATTATCAAAATCTCAATATGGACTAGTGCAATGTACAAATCGCAAGGGGAAATATTTGTTAAAGGCAAAATATGTGGCCTACACACACACACACACACACATATACATACATATATGTATATATATATATATATTAATGTGACCTGAGGACAACATAAGGGACAAAGGGAAAAATCCCCCAAAAATTCTTAAAAAAATAATCTTTGTTTGGTACAGATTGACGCAAAAATCACGCTATAATCGTTTTCATATTTTTCAATGAAACAGACAAAAAAGGGGCAAAAATATTCCTTCCCACTAATATCGTGAATCAAATCGCAATCGCAGTATCAGTCAAAATTATCGCAATTAGACCTTTTCGTCATACGGTGCAGCTCTACCTTCTTCAGCGTGCTTTGGAGGAGGGTCTGGCCCAGCAACACTAGCCATAGATTACTTTCCCCATGTCCCTTTAGGGGCTCCGTAGCAATGCAGCTATCACAAACAGAAGGAGAATAGAACAGAATATGATCCCATTTAATAAAAATCCAATATAATAGAGACCTCTGGGCTGTCGGGAGAAGAGACGACCACTGGGGTCCCTCTGTCGGACATCTCTCTGATGTTCAGATGAAGAGGAACGTCACCTGCAGATTAAACAGGATGTAAAAGGTGAAATCCCTCAAAAATCATCAGAAACAACCAGTTTGTTCTGCAAAGAGAAACAGGATTTATTTCCTGTTTCCTCTTTTATGAAAATAATGGATAAAATGCATGAAATGTAATTAAGAAGTTAGATTCATAGAGACAAGATGACACAGACGGTGCTAACGTTTCAGTGTAGACTGATTTTGGAAAGCGGGAAATTTAATTGAATTTTTTACTTTTATATTTTTGGATGAACTTGGAGAGATTAAAATCTGTATAACATAACTGACCGCCCTGTTTGGCTCTAATTACAGATAAAGAAGAAGAGGACGTCGTCACTTAACCCTCGTGTTGTCCTCTCGTCAAAATTAAAAAATCAACACTTTAGTTAAAGCTTTTTATTGTTTTGTTTTTTAACTTTTTCTAACGTTTTTGTCCCTTTTTTCAACACTTTTGACGCTTTTTGCAATGTTCAACACTACGTAACACTAACTTATTAACTTTAGTTTTAGTTATTTTTGGAATTTATGGCCCATAAACCTCATTTATAGGAAATTATACCTAATGTTTGAGTTAGAAAAGCAGAAATTAGGAATTATTGAGACTAAAATTAAAGGAATGGATGTTGATGATAATCACAGACTGGAATATGTCAACTTTTACTCTCAATACTATTTCAAAAACACGTTAGAAAAAACAACAACACAGATAGTTTCACTAAATCTAGACACAAGTTGGGATTCATTTATTCAATTGATATCGAATATCTTTAACTTTCTAACCAAGTCGTCTTAAAAAATCCTTTATCGGTCGGGCTCGGCCGCTCAGGTGTGAAGGCAAACCACAGATGTTTGTACACACAGCTGGTGCAATGGCCTGCTGTCTTTATTTATATATGAACAGCTGAAGCACTTGCTGGTCCCCACACATACCTAATAGTTTGACTCCCAGTGTGTCTGCGAGCTGTCGGGCCCCGTCAGAGCCGAAGATGTGAGTCTGGTGGTTACAGTTGGGACACTGGAAGACGCTCATGTTCTGCACCAGGCCGAGAACCTGCAGGGAACGCCAAACACACCACGATGACCCTGCTGTAGCTTCAACCCTCATTCTGTAGGAAGAACAAACACACACACACACACACACACACACACACACACACACTTTACCGGTACGTTAACTTTCTTGAACATCTCGGCTCCTCGGCGAGCGTCCAGCAGGGCGATGTCCTGCGGCGTGGACACGATGACCGCGCCTGCACGACATAAAAACAGACACGCATTTATTTACCTTCTTCTGTCGGAGACGATATCAAAAAATGGTTCTGATAAATGAATATTTAAAAAATAAAAACAGACGGTCAACCATGTTATGAGTGTTGGCGTTGCATAGTCTGTCCACCAGAGGACGCTCTACAACGTCCCTGTTAGTGATGGCGTTGCATAGTCTGTCCACCAGAGGACGCTCTACAACGTCCCTGTTAGTGATGGCGTTGCATAGTCTGTCCACCAGAGGACGCTCTACAACGTCCCTGTTAGTGATGGCGTTGCATAGTCTGTCCACCAGAGGACGCTCTACAACGTCCCTGTTAGTGATGGCGTTGCATAGTCTGTCCACCAGAGGACGCTCTACAACGTCCCTGTTAGTGATGGCGTTGCATAGTCTGTCCACCAGAGGACGCTCTACAACGTCCCTGTTAGTGATGGCGTTGCATAGTCTGTCCACCAGAGGACGCTCTACAACGTCCCGTTAGTGATGGCGTTGCATAGTCTGTCCACCAGAGGACGCTCTACAACGTCCCTGTTAGTGATGGCGTTGCATAGTCTGTCCACCAGAGGACGCTCTACAACGTCCCTGTTAGTGATGGCGTTGCATAGTCTGTCCACCAGAGGACGCTCTACAACGTCCCGTTAGTGATGGCGTTGCATAGTCTGTCCACCAGAGGACTCTACAACGTCCCGTTAGTGATGGCGTTGCATAGTCTGTCCACCAGAGGACTCTACAACGTCCCTGTTAGTGATGGCGTTGCATAGTCTGTCCACCAGAGGACGCTCTACAACGTCCCTGTTAGTGATGGCGTTGCATAGTCTGTCCACCAGAGGACGCTCTACAACGTCCCTGTTAGTGATGGCGTTGCATAGTCTGTCCACCAGAGGACTGGACACTGATTTTTTAATTTTTGTTAATGTGTTTTGTTCAAAGGACTTTAAGTTTCATATCTTAAGTTTGTATTGTTATACGTGTCTTTATTTAACACCGAGCAGTTTGAACTTCTGTCGGTGACTGGAAACAAAGACGATATCAAAACCTCTGTGTAGCCTTTCTCACTCTTGGTCATGCTAACTACATAAAAGCTGCGCGCCACTTCCTTCGGAGAGATTCCACAAACGCAACTCCGGCTAAGCTGAACCTTCACAAGAGACAAACGCTTTACAGAAATCATGTCAGTCATATCAGTTTCTCTCCGAGTTCTGACCAA
>JABXJD010000022.1:5275000-5307500 GCA_013375575.1 Percina caprodes | reverse complement strand
GTGTCCGTCCTTTATGTCCTGTGTCAGTAGTGATGTGTGTCCGTCCTTTATGTCCTGTGTCTGTAGTGATGTGTGTCCGTCCTTTATGTCCTGTGTCAGTAGTGATGTGTGTCCGTCCTTTATGTCCTGTGTCTGTAGTGATGTGTGTCCGTCCTTTATGTCCTGTGTCAGTAGTGATGTGTGTGTGTCCCCCAAAGCTATGTGGTGAGTGTCTGGCGTCGTAAGGCTGCCGTGCATCACCCAGGTGGGTGCTACACTTTGGTGGTCTTAGAGAGTAGTCCTCCCCCTGAAAGGCTTTGAGTGTCTATGATAAAGCGCTATATAAATGTAATAAATAAATGTAATAAATAAATAGAGCACGACCGTTATAATACCAAATATTTGGTTATTTAAAAATCTGATATGCTGATATATATATATATTTTTTAAATCCAGACGCGTTACAAAACATAGATTTCCCTAACATTAGTTATTTGTAGTTATTTATGAGTTCTCCACTAAAAAATATGACAATAATTTGTTTTAATGTCACAACAGAACATCAAAATATATTAAAGTTCTGATAAATAAAATGTATAAAAATACAAACTTAAGATATGAAACTTAAAGTCATTTGAACAAAAACACAATAACAAAAATAGAATAAAATGGTTGACCGTCCGTTTTTATTTTTTAAATATTCATTTATCAGACTCATTTATTTTTCATTATAAATAATTCAAATTTCTTTTTATTTATTTTTTTAAAATCGGCCATTATAAATGCCGATACCGATATATTGTGAAATGCCTAATATCGGCCCGCAGATATATCGGTCTGGCTCTATAGATAAATACATAAAATAATAAAGGGGGTACCGTCATTGAGCTCCGGGTTCCCCTTCAGGTTCATCAGTTTGGGAATCGACGGGCCGTAAACGTCAGCGTCCAACAGACCGACTGCTTTGAGCTGAGAGAGAAACAAAGAGAGGAGAAACGAGTCTTTACCTGAAGACTATCTCTGTCGTGGGCTGGATCCGAACACTCGATCCACAGGTAGGTATTCGATTTTCAACTTTGGGATTTGAATATTTGTTTTTTAAAAGTGCACGCAGCCTGAAACTGACTGTGGTGTTTTGTCTCAGCCGGGTACGGAGAACGGTTAAGTTACTATTTTACTATTACAGCAGTCGGAAGTGCGTCGGTATGGTTATAGACTCTGGTCCGTTAGCCTGGTCCTGCCAGACTCTGGTCCGTTAGCCTGGTCCTGCCAGACTCTGGTCCGTTAGCCTGGTCCTGCCAGACTCTGGTCCGTTAGCCTGATCCTGCCAGACTCTGGTCCGTTAGCCTGATCCTGCCAGACTCTGCTCCGTTAGCCTGGTCCTGCCAGACTCTGGTCCGTTAGCCTGGTCCTACCAGACTCTGGTCCGTTAGCCTGATCCTGCCAGACTCTGGTCCGTTAGCCTGGTCCTGCCAGAGTCTGGTCTGTTAGCCTGGTCCTGCCAGTCTGGTCCGTTAGCCTGGTCCTGCCAGAGTCTGGTCCGTTAGCCTGGTCCTGCTAGAGTCTGGTCCGTTAGCCTGGTCCTGCCAGAGTCTGGTCCGTTAGCCTGGTCCTGCCAGAGTCTGGTCCGTTAGCCTGGTCCTGCCAGAGTCTGGTCCGTTAGCCTGGTCCTGCCAGACTCTGGTCCGTTAGCCTGGTCCTGCCAGAGTCTGGTCCGTTAGCCTGGTCCGGCCAGACTCTGGTCCGATAGCCTGGTCCGACCAGAGTCTGGTCTGTTAGCCTGGTCCTACCAGACTCTGGTCCATTAGCCTGGTCCTACCAGACTCTGGTCCATTACCCTGGTCCTACCGGACTCTGGTCCATTAGCCTGGCCCCACCAGACTCTGGTTACTCTGGTTGGTTGCATCTTATTGCGTGCAGAGGGAATTTTAAAGACAACCGTTTATCCCGCCCCTCGGATTGAGCCCGGCCAACGGGGAGTTCTAGACCCAATATCTGGATGGGGGTCTGGCTTGTCAGGCTAAAGTACTGAAGCTTCAAAGCTTAAAAAAAATAGTAATCAGCGCAGCCAACTATCTCCTACACTTTGTATCACCATCTCACTATAAGACCAGCCTGATGGGGGATACCATGTCTGTATAAATCTACTTAACCTTAGACCTGAAAGGCTAATAAATGATTGGCTAAAATGTAAAACACGTTGTAAAGCGAGTAAAAAACGTGATATGATGATATAAAAGAAATGACTTCTTACCGGATCATTGGCCAATATTCCAAGAGCCAAATTCACTGCAGAGACAGAAAAAAACACATTAAACATGTCGGGCTGAAATGTATTTTAACATTTCTTCTGTGGACTTCATCAGCGCTGCTGCCAGCCAATGACGTGTTTAGTTCACCTCGAACGGATTACAGCACTTCCTTAAAATCAATCTCAATCTCAATCTCAATCTCAATCTCACTTGTGCTAGAGTTGGGCAATATATCGATATTATATCCATATTGTGACATGAGACTAGATATCGTCTTAGATTTTGGATATTGTCCTATGACAATATGACTTAAGTCATATTACTTTCACTTTTGTCACTTTTTCCAATGTTTTTGCCGCTTTTTCTGATTTATTTATCACTTTTTCCAATGTTTTTGCCGCTTTTTCAGATTTATTTATCACTTTTTCCAATGTTTTTGTCGCTTTTTCTGATTTATTTGTCACTTTTTCCAATGTTTTTGCCGCTTTTTCTGATTTATTTGTCACTTTTTCCAATGTTTTTGCCGCTTTTTCTGATTTATTTGTCACTTTTTCCAATGTTTTTGCCGCTTTTTCTGATTTATTTGTCACTTTTTCCAATGTTTTTGCCGCTTTTTCTGATTTATTTGTCACTTTTCCAATGTTTTTGCCACTTTTTCTGATTTATTTGTCACTTTTTCCTATGTTTTTGCCGCTTTTTCTGATTTATTTGTCACTTTTTCCAATGTTTTTGCCGCTTTTTCAGATTTATTTGTCACTTTTTCCAATGTTTTTGCCGCTTTTTCTGATTTATTTGTCACTTTTTCCAATGTTTTTGCCGCTTTTTCTGATTTATTTATCACTTTTTCCAATGTTTTTGGCCGCTTTTTCTGATTTATTTGTCACTTTTTCCAATGTTTTGCTGCTTTTTCTGATTTATTTGTCACTTCCGTACTAATTACGGAATAATCTTACCTGGCATCGAATTAACTGCACACAACACGCTGGTCCCGGTTTTATTTGTGTCCCCGTCCGCTTTTTCTGATTTATTTGTCACTTTTTCCAATGTTTTTGCCGCTTTTTTTGATTTATTTGTCACTTTTTCCAATGTTTTTGCCGCTTTTTTTGATTTATTTGTCACTTTTTCCAATGTTTTGCTGCTTTTTCTGATTTATTTGTCACTTTTTCCAGCTTTTGGTGCTTTTTTTTAATAAGAGATTTTACACTTATTCTTGGAAATCATGGTCAACAAACATCATTTATATCAAATTGTACATACAATTTTAGTTAAAAAGGCAGAAATTATTAATTATTTTGACTAATAGTTAAGATCAGAGGATGTTGAGTGGATCACAGATGGGTAGATGTCAAAGTTTAGTCCGCATACTGTTTTGAAACCATTAAAAAAAAAAAAAAAATTCAAATTCTATAACATTAAATAAAACAGACAAAAAATTCAATGGAAGTAATCATTAATTTTATCTTAAGAACGTTG
The DNA here is from genome assembly GCA_013375575.1 of Percina caprodes. Lineage (NCBI taxonomy): Eukaryota > Metazoa > Chordata > Actinopteri > Perciformes > Percidae > Percina > Percina caprodes. The sequence continues at coordinate 5,303,796 of JABXJD010000022.1, read as the reverse complement.
TATGGAATTTTTGGGCAGTTTGGGTAAAAGAAATCAATATTTCTGATATAAAAGACTTTGAAACGGGTCAATTTGACCCGAAAACAACACAAGGGTTAAAAGAAACCTTTTAAAAGAGGGTTAACCCGGGAGGACAAGAAGCTGCATGATTGCGGAAGGACAACACAAGGGCCAATGAAGCGAGACGTATCTGTACGTATGTATATGTCCGTGTTTGGGGGCGTGTGGGGGTAACCTGCACATCACACGCAGACACCACATGCAGACATGCAGCTCTGAAGGAGTAAAGATGCTGGACGAGTTGTCCATTTTTCAACAGGAAGTTCATGCTGTACCTGCCGTGGTGGACTTCCCCACTCCGCCTTTCCCTGAAGCAACAACGATGACCTGTTTGACCCCCGTGACGGGCTTCTGCCTGGGAAGACCTTTGGCCATCTGCTGCTTCTGCCTCTCCTGTAACGCTTTACTGTCCATCGACCTCTGGGAGAAACAGACACACAACAGGGACCAGACGAAGACAACATGAACTAACATGAACCTGGATGGCAAAACCAGATACTTCAAGTTCATCAGTATTGACATATTATTGGTAAAGTTAATTTTTTTTATGTGACCTATAGATGAGGTCGCCATACTCAGATACAATTCAGCTTAAGGATTCACATAGATAAAAAAAGAGAGAAATACATGCAGAGAAACAGAATGAATTGCCGTATTTACAGTAAAAACTGTTTCTAAGAGTGATTATTTCCCCCCAAAAATCAAATATTTTAGACAGTTGGGCATTTCTAATTCTATTTTTCTGCATAGAAATGACAGCGGAATCCATTAAATATACATCTTTATTCCTTAAAATTGGAGAAACAAGTTGTTGATTAGTAACAGTGTTTGAGCTAATTGTGTGTGTTATGACTAGGTAAAATCCGGACGAATACAAATGAACACTTCCGGTTGTGAGGTTCAAAATAATATCTTTAGCATTTAAAGAAATTTAAAGCGAAAGTAAATACTGTGGAAATGTGTGATGGAAAACAATATACAATATGTGACATTCATTTATATTTTAGATTGATATATTCTATTTATAATTTTGTTTAACTGTCACCGCTCTTATTTTGGAAACTTCCGGTCTTACTCTCGCTTTCTTTGTAGCATGTCGTTAGCATGAAACTGTTAGCTAGCTAGCTTAACGTCAACTGAAACTCACGTACGAGACAGTACTAATTACGGAATAATCTTACCTGGCATCGAATTAACTGCACACAACACGCTGGTCCCGGTTTTATTTGTGTCCCCGTTCGTTTAACGGAGACTTTATTTCCGGATATTCTTAGTAAATTAGACAGTCTGCTGTATGTGAACAGGGCCATGTTTAGCTGGTTAGCTAGCTAGCTGTTGGGCTCGAGCATAGACCGTTAAAGGTCGTTAGCTTGGTGCGCATCACGGCTGCGCAAAGTACGCATGCGTGTGTTTTGCTTTGTTTTCGTTCCCTCTAAATAAATCTATTTTTTAATTTTATATTTTTTATAACTTTAATTAGATGTTGTCTTTTTACTGTTTAGTGATAATACATTGACTTAAACTAATTTCTGTACAGTTATTAATTATTATTATTAACATGTTCAAACAGATTGTTTGGGAATTGAATAATCAATTTAATAAAAAAAAAAGATCATATGGATCTTAACTTTTAATTGTATCACTTTTACTGGGTAAATAACTGGCAATCATACTTTAAATTTTTTTCTGCTTTTTTTAAAGTCAAAGTTTCATAACAAAGATGATAGGAAATTATCATAATCAGTCTTCAGTGGTAGAAGATGTCAACCCGGGTAGAGTTATGACATGTTCAGATGTTGCAGTTGCAATTCAAAGCATAAAATCAGGTCAAACTATTTAATATGGATGATGTTTATTGACGTGCTGAAGATATTAAATCATATAATGACTATAACAATGTATGACTGCACGAGTTCAGCTTCCACATGGTTCAATTCCTATACGCGACCACTTGATGTCAGTGTTGTCTGAGGATTAGAAAAATGTCTCTGAAATTGCCTTCACACACACACACACACACACACACACACACACACACACACACACACACACACACACACACACACACACACACACACACACACACAGCCCAGTCAAGTGTCCAGTATTTACATTTTGTAATTGTTTTTTGTGAGACTGATTGGCTCTCCAGCTGGTCCAGCTTTCAATAAGTCATGGCCACTGGATCCCAAATTAATTTTCAGACTCACTGACTGCTGAGCTATTTACTCTGTGGCTATGCATGTACCGTTCACACCCAAAGAACAACACACGTTCAATACAGACGGCACTTCTATTACCTGTCGCTTATTTAAAGAGCTGAGCATTTCAGTTTAAAAGACCACACAACACATGATAAATCATGTTCTCGACGTGCTGAATGTTTTAAAGCAGATGAAAGGTCTAAGAGCAGTCAGTTAAATTATGAAGCATTTGCATACTGTGACCTTTCTGAACTGGCAACGTCTGTGTGTGTGTGTGTGTGTGTGTGTGTGGGGGGGGGGGCCTCTTTCTCCCCATGTTCACTTTTCACATTAAAAGCTTTCTCTTTCAGCAGGTTATCAGAATCAGCTTCATTTGCCATGTTTGACACAATTGTGCAATGAAGAGTGCAAAGTGCACATAAAAATTATTTTCATGATAAATTATTATTATTTTAATTATGGAGCATAGTGCAGAGGATGCTGGAATAAGTACGTATTATGTTATTGTGCTATATTACAATATGAACAGTATGAACAGCTCTGAAATAGAGAATGGTGTGAATCAGTGTTAGAGCGGTCACCTGACAATCAGAAGGTTGGTGGTTTGATCCCTGGCCTTGCGGTCCCATGTTGAAGTGCTGATTAGAGACAGAGTTGCTGGGTTATTGCACAGGAATTGATGTGTCACTCTGACAGTACCTAGGTAAGGACTACTAGCCAGTCAGAAGCAGAGTATGAGGGCGTGCCCTGACAGTACCTAGGTAAGGACTACTAGCCAGTCAGAAGCAGAGTATGAGGGCGTGCCCTGACAGTACCTAGGTAAGGACTACTAGCCAGTCAGAAGCAGAGTATGAGGGCGTGCCCTGACAGTAACTAGGGAAGGACTACTAGCCAGTCAGAAGCAGAGTATGAGGGCGTGCCCTGACAGTACCTAGGTAAGGATTACTAGCCAGTCAGAAGCAGAGTATGAGTGCCCTGACAGTACCTAGGTAAGGACTACTAGCCAGTCAGAAGCAGAGTATGAGGTCCTGACAGTACCTAGGTAAGGACTACTAGCCAGTCAGAAGCAGAGTATGAGGGCCCTGACAGTAACTAGGTAAGGACTACTAGCCAGTCAGAAGCAGAGTATGAGTGCCCTGACAGTACCTAGGTAAGGACTACTAGCCAGTCAGAAGCAGAGTATGAAGGCGTGCCCTGACAGTACCTAGGTAAGGACTACTAGCCAGTCAGAAGCAGAGTATGAGGGCGTGCCTTGACAGTAACTAGGTCGGGACTACTAGCCAGTCAGAAGCAGAGTATGAGGGCGTGCCATGCTAGCACAACATGTGTTTGTCTCTAAAGTAAAGGCTGGACTAAATTAGATCTGTTTGGAGCAGTTGGTGAACAGTGTTTTCTGTTGGAGATGGTAATTCCCTTTGGGGGACGGGGGGGGGAGACTTTAGCCTTTTTTCACTTTGTAAACCTATAACATGCAAAAAAAGATATATAACACAATAGAAAGGGAATGTGAGTTTCCCTGTTTTTAGTTAAGTTGGCTAGCTGCCTTGCTAATTCCTCAGGGCTTTCACGCATATCATATCATATATATGTGTGATTTAAAGCTATCTGCCTCCCCCATGAGGAATTCTAAGTAATGACAACAACACTGTTGGCGCATCCACGTGAAAGCCTTCCGTGATCTCGCACCCCCTCCTCCTCCTCCTCCTCCGCACAGTTGCTAGTAGCCAAGGAGGACACAGATAAAATAAAAAATGATGGACTCTTCAAAAAGAGGTAATCATCTTTCAACATCCGGTAGAATTACTGAACAATCCCGGAAATTAAACGTCGTCGTTACATAGACTGGCATTAAGATATTTGTCATTTACTGATATCATCGGTCCTGTTGAGTCGGAGATATATTTACTGAACATCATCACTGTGTGAGAGGGACGTGTCCTGCGGTACAGGCCCCATGTCAGTGATAGATGAGAGGCCAGTGAGCCAATGTGTCACTTCACCTGCAAGGTGAGTCCCACATATGATGACTATGTTCTTAAAATAGACTAACCTATAATAAAAGAGAAGTCCAGCAGAGAGGAACGACAGATTAGCTGCTCTGCTATTGTGTGTGTGTGTGTGTGTGTGTGTATATATGTGTGTGTGTGTGTGTGTGTGTGTGTGTGGGGTGGGGGGGGGGGGGTTGCATGACTCCCTGGGGAGGAGCAGGTCTGCTGGAGACTGATCTACCGTTCCCTCTGGGAGGATGGAAGGAAAGTGAACAGCCCCTTTGGAGAGCTGTTTTTCGCACTGGTGTGCACATAATGAGATGCACTGAAACCTGGACTCTATTTACACATATCTGTATTATCTATATTACACATCTATATATGCTTTGTGACTGCGTAACTGATGGGAACAACACTCTTTGACACTGGTCCAGTATCAAGATATTAACCCTTGTGTTGTCCTCGGGTCAAATTGACCCGTTTTTCAGTGTGTTTTATACCCGAAATATGGATTTCTTTTAAGCAAATTGCCCAAAAATAACACAAATGATTCCAAACAAACATGCTTCAGGTAAAATTAATGATTACTTTCATTGAATTTTGTGGGTGTTTTATTGAATCTTATTGCATTTGAAGATCCACTCAACATGCTCTGATCTTAACTATTAGTTGAAATAATTCATAATTTCTGCCTTTTTAACTAAAGACTTGTGTATAATTTGATATAAATGAGGTTACAAATATGCAGAATCTTTGGGTGACCCTGTTGTTGGTGCACATCCCTGTGGGGACCCGGTCCCTCGTACTCAGCCAATGATGAGCAGAGCCTCGACACAACAGACTGCTCTAAGCCTCTTAGACCTCTCCAGTGACAACCTGGCTGATATGATCCAGTGTGTCACCAGATTGTGATCGAGCATATTCCCTCCTCTTAGCAGCGACAACGAGAAAACTATGTGATGTTTTCCTCCGCGCGATCAATGCGGCGCGAGGCTTCTCCGAGCACCGATCGATAAACAGACCAATATATGGCAAAAAGTTGACTGTCGGTATCACTTTTATTGTTTGTTTGACAGGACAAATTAAGGACTCATCTCTGTGTGTGGAGGCTTTTTTTTTTTAGTTTTTGAGCACACCATTAGCGCTCAGCTCGATCAATACTACTAACTAACACACATACGAGGTTGTATTTGTGGATCATCTGTTGCTCTCTCCAGCTTCCTCCATTTTGCCCTCCAACAGCAAAGATACAACGAATCCCCTGCTCATGTTTGGGGGTAAAACAGAAGGCCACGGTCTGGTTCTGGCTTTGCATTGAATGGAAGATATAAGAGTGATATAAGAGTGATATAAGAGTGATATAAGAGTGATATAAGAGTGATATCGGTCTTTCCACTGTTCCAACGATCACCACCTCAGCCCGGTTGAGATAAACCCTTAACCCTTGTGTTGTCTTCCCTGTCGGGACCCTCTCGTGTCCCTCGGGTCAAACTGACCCGGGACTTATTTGGGGTTTTAAAAACAATTCTGAAATAAGATTTTACTTCATAATCTATTAACAAATATTGTCTTTATCTCCATTTCCACCAGCTGAGATAACATCTATGTTCAGGGAATGAATCAGTCTCTACTAGAACACTATTAAAGATGGAAGTGGGGTTCGTTTTTAGTCATCAGGTTATAATTCATGTTAAAAATCACTATGGAAACAACATAAGTGTCATATCCAGAATAATGTTCTGAGTCAGGAATACATGTTTATCACAGGAAATAAGGTAAGGCCGTTGATTTCAGGTAGAAAAAATTTAACTTGGACCATTTTTCTTCTTGTAAAAATTTGAAATGGGTCAATTTGACCCGAATACTTAGACCAGACTTAGACTGGATGTGAAGGAGAAAAGCAAAATACAATACAAAACACAATAAAACACAATGATAATAATGATGCACAGGACAACACACAGTACATGTGGTTACATGAAGGGATTTTTTGAGGTGACTGGGGCAGGGGGGGGGTGAAGAAACACAAAAAGTTCCCCGAGGCAGTCAGTTTGGAGGGGGGTAGGGATAGGGACGGGTTGTGTATGTGTGAATGTGGGCTTGTGTGTGTGTGTGTGTGTGTGTGTGTGATGAGGTGTGAGGCGGCAGACTGTCTGTGTTGTTGTTACAGAGAGTTCAGTTCGGCCGTACAAGGGTTAATTCACCCATTTAAATGTGGAAATATGCTAAAAAAAAGGTTTATTTACCCCTTTCAGAGTGATTTCTGGAAATTGGATCCTTCAACACATTCTCACTCTCCCATTGCGTAAAATATGGATGCTCGGTCGTGCCTTTTGGCGTTTGACGATAAAAGTCTCCTTTAGCATCGGGACTCTAGACGTTGCTTTTGACGCTCTGGGTCGGGACGTGCTGACTGGCGTGCGGCACAAGGACGGGACAGTTAGGTTCAGGAAAATATGGTGGGTGGGGTTATAAAATGTACGTTTCAGTGACACGCGGGACAAGAACAGCGGTCTCCTGGGTGAAGGTCCTGTGGTGTTTGACACAACCACCTTTCTTACGTGGCATTTCGGTCTTTCATACTACCGTTGTCTCTCTCAATACTACGTCAAGGTCTAGCTGCTGGTCCGCCCAAGGGGGTCAGCCTCTCCTCGCTAAGCGTAGCTCCCATGGCGCCATATTAATGCTACGAAGCCATCACCCGCAGTTAGCATCCCATTGACTCCCATTCATTTTTATGCCACTTCGACCGTGAATAACTTTACAGTTGAAGCGTTTAAAGACTCTATTTGTCCGTTGTTTATTTCTAAAGAAACACCACAATGTATAAAAGGCTCCATTACCTTGTAGCTCATGTTATGGCTCCGTAGCAGACATTTTTATAAAAATAGGCTAACTATTGTGTCATAATCACGCGACTTACTGTCTCATGGTTGACAAATCATTGTATTGTCAGGGAAGCTCACAGACAGTTTGGACTTGCATTTAATTACTAAAGTTAACTAGCATGTCAGTTAGCAGTAATTAGCCTGTGTCTATGTTATCTCCTAACATATACCTACCTCTCCGTCTCTGCTGATGGGGAATGATTGAGATTTCTCTTGCACAGCTACCAGAAGACTTACAGCTTTCAGACAGGTTGCTCACGTCACATCTACGTCTTGAAGCTCAGTTGGAGGCTGCGCAGTAACGCTCAGCATCACCGGGAAAGAGCTTCTAATAGACTTCACTGGTCTCCGTCCAGAGCAACGGGATCTGCTGATCCATTTCTTTAACTGTCTATGGCTCTGCCCTGTGCATTCAATACAGACGCTGCAGGGTGACTATTGCATCGTCTCTGATGCTGAAAGCCACTGCCAAAGCTTCCGTATTTTACGGGTTGGGAGTGAGAACGGCTTGGATCCTTCCAGAGACCACTTAAATAGCTTAAATAGCTCTTGCTCCTGTATTTTCTGATCAGTTGACTTCATTTAATTTTCATGTTTCTTTTGCAGGGTGCAAAAGTTCCTTCCAGAGACTATTATTACAGAGCCGCTGTCGCTGCAGGGGCAGAGTGACTTTTCCAATGTTCATCATCCAGCTGTATGTGTGTACACCCAGACCTATGTCAATATTTCAAGTACAGCCTTCACAAAACCGTTGAACTTCATTTACATCTATCATCTCAGTTGCCCGGTAAGACACGCAATCCCAAAACATCATTCTTATTTTTATGTGGCCTGTTCGGTTTTAGCGGCCGGGAGGTTGCGTCCACAGCACAGCGGTCAGATCGTCATATTTATTCCCACAGTGGGCAGGCAAGCGCGGCAAGTGAGTGTAATGAGAGAGATCATTGAGATGATGTACGCTGGCCTTTTCCCCAGGCACTAGAGGCACCAGCTTTTGACCTCCAAAGCAATTGAGATCTCTGTAGTCGCTGTTTTTCTCCGTATCAGCACACTCATCCTTGCCCTCTTTATTCTGCTTCATATCTCGCCACCATTATGAATGATTGAACACTTCACCAACTGTTTGACGACCTGCTTGGTTTGGGTTTCTCACTGACTCCGTCTACATGCACATAAAATTCTTCATTCCACGTTTTTGCCCTTATTCCAAAAAAGACGATAGTCCGACTAAGCTGTTTACATGGTTATTGAAAGTGAATATTCCCCTAATATGTCATGCACAAAGAGGCAATGGACCCACAAAAGCATGTTTGTCAGACCATGCAAATGTGATGAAGTTAAAGCTGCTTATAGAGCATGGAGTCTGTGTCAGGTTTGCACACTCTGAGGAAATGGACTCCAAAAAGCAAGACTCACAGGCAAAGTAAAAGGTCTTGTTGTTAATTTGAACCAAGTTCAACTACTCAGATGTGAAGGTGTCAAATCACTAGGCAGAGCTCAGAGTCAGGGATGTAGCAAAAGGTCCAAACTACCACTGGGAAGACGATTGGGCGATGGACAAAAGACAAAGGGTGAGAGTATAAATAGACAGATGCAGGGGAGACAATTAGACACAGGTGGACCACACTGGGGCGGGGACAGGTATCACACATGTTGTAAGGCAGACTAAAGCTGTGTTGGAAACCGTTCGCTATCACGGAAACAGTGCACAAAATACTGTGTTAATTTCATTCACTATATAGTCCACTATAAAATACCTGTAATGCACAGATAATTTGAGTGTCATACGATGTACCCTTCATTTTTCTCCCGTATACCACAATGCAATGTTTTCCCCATGCGGATAAGAAGAAGTACCTTGGGGTCTTGTTCGCGAGTGAGGGGACTATGGAGCGTGAAATTGGTCGGAGAATCGGAGCAGCTGGTCCGGTATTACATTCAGTTTATCGCACCGTTGTAACGAAAAGAGAGCTGAGCCAGAAGGCAAAGCTTTCGATCTACCGGGCAATTTTCGTTCCTACCCTCACCTATGGTCATGAAGGCTGGGTCATGACCGAAAGAACGAGGTCCAGGGTACAAGCGGCCGAAATGGGTTTCCTCAGGAGGGGGGCTGGCGTCTCCCTTAGAGATAGGGTGAGAAGCTCAGTCATCCGAGAGGAGCTCGGAGTAGAGCCGCTGCTCCTTCACGTCGAAAGGAGCCAGTTGAGGTGGTTCGGGCATCTGGTGAGGATGCCTCCAGGGCGCCTCCCTAGGGAGGTGGTCCAGGCACGTCCAGCTGGGAGGAGGCCTCAGGGAAGACCCAGGACTAGGTGGAGAGATTATATCTCCAACCTGGCCTGGGAACGCCTCGGGATCCCCCAGTCGGAGCTGGTTGATGTGGCTCGGGAAAGGGAAGTTTGGGGTGCCCTACTGGAGCTGCTGCCCCCGCGACCCGATACCGGATAAGCGGATGAAGATGGATGGATGGATGGATGGATAAGAAGAAGCAGAAGTCACCGCGAAAACTGAAGCAGGCTTTTGTTTCTAAAAAGTGGAAATGTAACATGCAACATAAAACATCCGGATACCTCTGGGACCCACGAATGCACGACTCATGAAGAGTAAGAGTATGAAGAGTACAATGGTTTTATTAGCAAGCTAATAAAGACAAGCAAGAGTGTCTGGTAAACGGCAGGCAAAGGGAAATCTGGGAAAACAGGTAATGGTCAAAATCCAAGAGAAAACAGGAACTTAGGAACACAGGACACAGGGGAAAACACTTGAAGGCTGAACACACGGAAACAGACGATCTCGCACTGGGGTAAAGGAAAGAAGAAGACAGGGAAGACAATAAGACAGCTACAACACACTAGGGCGGGGACAGGTAATCACACAGGTGGAAAGAAACATGACAGGAAGTAAAACAAGACAATACAAGGGAGGACCAAAGACAGTTAGATGGACCAACAGATCCCGTTGTTCACGGAGACCAGTGGAGTCTATTAGAAGCTCTTTCCCGGTGATGCTGAGCGTTACTGCGCAGCCTCCAACTGAGCTTGAAGACGTAGATGTGACGTAGCAACCTGTCTGAAAGCTGTAAGTCTTCTGGTAGCTGTGCAAGAGAAATCTCAATCATTCCCCATCAGCAGAGACGGAGAGGTAGGTATATGTTAGGAGATAACATAGACACAGGCTAATTACTGCTAACTAACATGCTAGTTAACATTAACATAGGCACAGGCTAATTACTGCTAACTAACATGCTAGTTAACATTAACATAGGCACAGGCTAATTACTGCTAACTAACATGCTAGTTAACATTAACATAGGCACAGGCTAATTACTGCTAACTAACATGCTAGTTTACATAAACATAGGCACAGGCTAATTACTGCTAACTAACATGCTAGTTAACATTAACATAGGCACAGGCTAATTACTGCTAACTAACATGCTAGTTAACTTTAGTAATTAAACCTAAACAGCTGATGAAGACCAAACTGTCTGCGTGCTTCTGACAATACGGTGATTTGTCGACTATGCAACAGTAAGTTGCGTGGTTATGATGCAATAGTTAGCCTATTTTTATAAAAACGTCTGCTATGGAGCCATAACGTAAGATAGAAGGTAATGGAGCCTTTTATACGTTGTCGTGTTTCTTTAGAAATGGTGCCCACTTCCTGTTCACAATCTCTCACAATGGCTGTCAGTCCCTTCCCTCAAATCTATTTATTTGTGGCTAAAGGTGAAGCACCGTCACCCTCCTGGAAGTGTCAACCCTAATTAGTTTAAAAAGCTGAACCACATTCAAAATGTCACCAAGACATAGGTCAACACGTCCATTCGGATATTCATGTTGATGCACTTTCCTCAGCTGTACAGTGCATCAACTGAAAATGAAGAAAACACATACACACACACACACACACACACACACACACACACACACACACACACACACACTTCCAGTAAAGGATGCCTTTTCTTCTGTATGTCCCACTAGAGATGTAACAATGCATCGGTTAAAAATGTACATAAATGTGTTACATACAATTCATAAACAGCAAAAGGTTAGCCAATTTAACCATCACCATCATTATACCAACAACTCCACAAGAATAAAAGTATAATACATCCAAAAACATTTCCAGTACAAGAACAGAGGGAACTACGACTGTACTGAAATGTAAAAAGAAATCAAAATAAAGACACTGAAAAAACGTGTGTTGCTAAAAAAAATAGATATTCCGGTTGAGATAAAAAATGAATGAATTGTGATGCAATTTTTAAACGGCCTAGTGCGTGACGCTAGTTAACATTACACAGCAGGTAACGTTAGCTAGCCGCCTTAAAAACGGTCTAAAGCAGGGGCGTCAAACATATGGCCCGTGGGCCAGAATCGGCACGCCAAAGGGTCCAATCAGGCCCCACTGAAAGACTTTGCAAAGTGTGAAAAAATTGAGAAGTTATCAGTTCTAATTCCAAATTTACCACTTTAATTTCAACAAATATCTGAGTTCTTTTTCTGTAAAATTACGACTTTAGTTTTAGGGTTTTTTTCCTCAGAATATTAACTCTCCCTGCCGGGTTGGTAGCATTATTTTATTTCTCTACAATGGCCTTAGAACAATGTCAACATCAAGTTGTGGTAGATTGTGATCTATCTGGAGTGGTTTACTCTGTCTGGACCACTTGAGACCAAATTCGGGGTACGTGGCCCCCATGAAGTAAAATAAGTTTGACACCCCTTGGTCTAAAGTGTGACTGGACGTACGACAGTCTGCAGCTAAAGACACAGAAGACTAACTGCCACCATGGCCACCGTCGCTGAGACACCACACCGACGAGGGATTTTATGGCGGGAAAGCGGACAAAGACCAGGAAGTAAAAAAGACCTGAAACGAGACAAGATGGTGAGTAACAAAATAAAACAGGAAATGGAAAACCAAACAGAAAAACATGGAATGAGCTAAAAACACCAACTCTACACGGGAGCAGAACGAGACGTAATATTCCTGTTGATTTTGTCATAGCATGCAAAAAACAGCCTTCCTCCTTAATTCCTTCAACCACCTTAATGAAAAGATTGGCATTTCGATATTAGCACATATCCATAAAATTGTTGATATCCAACTCCTTCATAATGGTTAACCCTTGTGTTGTCATGGTGACAGGTTAAATTGTGAGAGTAATGTGTAAATTGTATTGATTGCTCGGTTTTGTGATGCCTAGTTTAAGGGTAAAAGTCATAGACCGTTAATATTAACACACACACACATATATATATATATATATATATATTGTGATGTCACGAGAGGCTGCGTTCTGGAGGGCCGCTACGTACCCCTGAGATGGCTGCAGTCACGGATAGCTTTGGCACCATCTGCTGGTGGAGTTGGAAACTCCACCCCTCAGGCACACGGCATCCCAACACACCTGAGACCGATCAGGGCCTGATGAACTGAAGGGCTTTTTAAGGCCCAGACACACTTGTTGAGAAGAAGAGTTGTTGGGGAGAGTAGCTCAAGTTGTGCTCTCAGAGGATCGGAACGGCACTTTCCATGAGAAGGATTGCAAGACTGGAATACTTACCTGAAGACTGGAATACTTACCTGAAGACTGGAATACTTACCGACAGATTGGCCACGGGCTGCAACGCTGTCTAATAAGTAAGGCTGAAAGACTTGTTTCGGAGGAAGAGATTTACCTGAGGGAATCGGGTTTTGAGTTGAAGTTTGAAAAGACATTGTTTAAGTTTGGACTATTACAAGATCAGCCTTATCCTGAGTTATCGTTTTGTATTTGGCATACCATTTTTGTTGATTCCCAAGAACTTTATTAAAAACTCTTTTGTTACATTCTACATTTGTGTCCTTGCACTGCTGAACTGCCCCGCCGAGAGCCGTGTAGCCTCTCATGATATCACATATGGTGGAGAATGCGGGCACGTTCAGGCGCTAACAGTGCATGTGGGAGAAGGACACAGACCGTTTGATATCCCGGTTTTCTGAATTGGCCATAGAACCCCCGAGAAACAAGATGGAGGCCGTGTTGGAAGCCCTGGTGGCCGGCCAGCAAGCCCAGGCAAGCGAACATTGCTCTCCTGGAGGAGCAAAGAGAGCCAACTACCTGAAGGCGGAGGAACTGCAATTGCAGAGACAGTTGGCGAACGTAATGTCCGCCCAATACGGGCGAGTGATTTTCTATCCAAGATGGGGAACACCGATGATGTTGAGGCATATCTGCACGCCTTGAAGCTACCGCCACTAGGGAAGCATGGCCCAAGGGGCAGTGGGTTGGACTGCTAGCCCCCTTTCTGTCGGGGAATCGCTGAACGCTGTCCGGGACCTGGCCTCCGACAGGGCGACTGACTACGATGCACTGAAGGCAGAGATCCTCAGCAGAAGTGGACTCACCAAGTTTGGCCTGGCCCAGCGGTTCCACAGCTGGATCTTTCAACCAGACCAGCCTCCTCGTGCCCAGATGCACGAACTTGTCCGGATCACGCGGAGATGGCTGGTACCGGAGAAGAGTACGGCGGCGGCAGTAGTGGAGGCCGTTGTGGTGGACAAATACTTACGGGCCCTGCCTTATGAGGCGAAACGACTCATTAGCCAACAGGCCTTGACCACCGCGGACCTGACAGTGGAAGCCGTGGAAAGATACCAAGCCACAACAGAGATGCTTCGGGCTTCCAGGAAGGAGCCCCAGGGTGCGTCCACGCCACAGACAGGAGGAGCCCGTCCAAAGAACCCCAAGGGACCCAACCCAGCCACTTTAGGAGCTGTCCAGGCTCCAGGGGGAGCCCGACCCCCGCCGGCACCAGGAAGAGGACACCGGGAGAGCGAAACGCGCCAGTGTTACCGGTGTGGGGAGATGGGACACCTCTCCTGGCAGTGTGGGAAACCAGCGGATGAGCCTATGCCCACGGCTGGGTCTTCCAGCGCACCACCCGCCCACCTTTTTGCTTCGCTCGTGGGAGTTGTAGATGGCGCCCAGGACCGACCCCCCACCTGCCCGGTGACGGTGAATCACCATGATGTAGAAGCTCTGCTAGATTCCGGTAGTCGGACCACCCTAGTGCATAAGGATCTGGTGGATCCATCCGGACTGACCTCAGGGAAAGTCCTCCCGATCTCCTGTGTCCATGGAGACACCAGAGACTACCCCACCACTGAACTCGCAATGACCACCACCAGGGGAACCATCCACACGACAGCGGGTGTGGTTGATTCCCTACCCGTTCCGGTCCTAATTGGACGAGACTGCCCCGCCTTTTACCCACTGTGGAGGGAGACACAGGAGAGACTGGCCGAGTACCCCGGAAGCGGAGAGGTAGGACGTACTCGGAGAATACGCAAACACAACCCTCAGAACCACTCACTCCAGCCTGTGTTCTTGCAGGGATGGCAGGTGTCCAGGCTGATTCAGAGTCTGGTCCAGATACGGAGGAAGAGAACCTGGTCCCAGGAAGCGCTCCAATCTCCAGCGAGGAAGACGTCCAAGGCCCCAAGGAGCTTCCCCCTCTCACAGGCCAGTATGGTACAGCCCAGTTACAAGATCCCACTCTTGCAAATGCTTTGAGGAATGTACAGGTGATAGAGGGCGTGGTGTTAGGGGATAGGACAAGCCCTACCTACCCCCATTTTGCAGTAAACCGGGGGTTAGTGTATCAGGTGGTACGGAAAGATGGAGAGGTGCAGGAACAGCTCCTCGTACCACAGCCCCACCGGACCACCGTACTCAACCTGGCACACACCCACCCGCTAGGGGCCCACCTAGGGGTGGAGAAGACGAAGGAAAGGATCTTGCGACGCTTCTTTTGGCCAGGGGTGCACAAAGAGATAGAGAACTACTGTCGTAGTTGCCCTGAGTGTCAGAGGGTGGCACCTAAGCCCACATATAGAAACCCGCTCATTCCCTTGCCCATTATCGAGACCCGTTCGAGAGGATCGGACTGGACATCGTTGGGCCCTTACCGAAGAGTTCCAGGGGACATCAGTACATTCTGGTCATCCTGGACTATGCAACCCGATATCCTGAGGCCATCCCGCTGAGGAAGGCTACGTCCAAACAGATCGCCAAGGAGCTGTTCCTTCTGTCAACGAGTCTGGGGCTCCCGAAGGAGATATTGACAGACCAAGGGAGTCCGTTCATGTCCAAGGTTATGAAAGAACTCTGTACTCTGCTGAAAATCAAGCAGCTGAGAACGTCTGTCTACCACCCCAGACAGACGGGCTTGTCGAACGTTTTAATAAAACCCTAAAAGCCATGCTACGGAAGGCGATCGAGGAGGATGGGCGCAACTGGGATCAGCTGCTACCGTACCTACTGTTTGCGGTGAGAGAGGTACCTCAGTCGTCTACTGGTTTTTCACCCTTTGAGCTCTTGCTATCTTACAGGCCCCGAGGACTGCTGGACATCGCCAAGGAGGCCTGGGAGGAGCAACCGTGCCGACAGCGGACCCTGATCGAGCATGTCGGGGCTATGAGAGAGAGAATGAAGGCTGTCTATCCCATGATGCGTGAACACATGGAGGCTGCTCAACGGCAACAGCAAGCTTCTTACAACAGATCTGCTCAACCCAGAGAGTTTAAGCCCGGGGACCGAGTGCTGGTCCTGGTGCCCACCGTGGAGTGCAAATTCCTGGCCACCTGGCAGGGGCCCTACGAGGTCATTGAACGGGTGGGAGACGTAAACTACAAGGTGAGGCAACCAGATAAAAGAAAGCCCGAGCAGATATATCATGTCAACCTTTTAAAAAAGTGGCACGCCAGGGAGGCGTTGTTCAGTTGTCTGCCTCCCACAGAGACCAAGGAACCCGGGAGAGAAGAGGTTCAGGTGGGTCCAAGCCTGTCCCCGCATCAACGGCAGATGGTCCTGGAGTTGGTGGATCGCAACCGAGATGTCTTCTCCTCCCTACCTGGGCACACGGAGGTGGTACAACATGAGATCCGCACCATGCCTGGCAAACGGTGAACCAGCGCCCTTACCGCGTGCCGGAGGCTCGTTTAAGGGTGATTCAGGAGGAGGTAAGGAAGATGCTGGAGCTGGGGGTGATCGAAGAGTCCCAAAGCGCCTGGGCAAGTCCCATTGTACTGGTTCCCAAACCAAACGGGTCGGCACGATTTTGCAATGACTTTCGGAAATTAAATGAAGTGTCTGAGTTTGATGCATACCCCATGCCTCGTGTGGAGGACTTGATAGATTCTTTGGGGCATGCTCGCTTCCTAACCACCCTTGACCTCACCAAAGGATACTGGCAGGTGCCCTGACCCCGGCGTCAAAGGAGAAGACGGCCTTTGCCACACCAGGGGGCTCTACCAGTACACCCGGCTCCCGTTTGGTCTCCATGGAGCGCCTGCCACGTTCCAGCGTTTGATGGATCGCGTCCTCGCACCCCACAAAGGTACGCAGCAGCATATTTGGACGATGTAGTCATACAAAGTCCTGATTGGGCCAGCCACTTACCCCAGTACAGGCTGTGATAGATTCACTCAGGGAAGCAGGGCTCACGGCAAACCCAGAGAAGTGTAGGCTGGCCTTCAGCGAGACAAACTACCTGGGGTACACCATTGGGCGGGGTTGGTCAAGCCTCAGGAAGCCAAGTTGCGGGCCATACAGGACTGGCCACGGCCCATCACCAAAAAACAGGTGAGGTCATTTTTGGGCCTAGCCGGCTATTACAGACGGTTTATAACGGATTTTGCTACTATTGCTGCACCTCTAACAGAGCTGACAACCAACCGCCACTCACGGATGGTGAGGTGGAATCCCGAGGCGGAGGCGGCCTTCATCAACCTGAAGCAAGTCCTGTGTTCCGGTCCAATCCTGGTGGCGCCGGACTTCGAGAAGGACTTCATTGTCCAGGCAGACGCTTCGGAGGTGGGTCTGGGTGCTGTTCTCGCCCAGGCGCATGACGGTGAGGAACATCCCGTTCTCTACCTCAGCAGGAAGCTACTGCCGAGGGAGAAGAACTATTCCACTGTGGAAAAGGAGTGCCTCGCGGTAACCTGGGCCCTGGAATCCCTGCGGTTCTACCTCCTGGGACGACGGTTTACGGTGGTGTCCGATCATGCCCTCTACAGTGGATGGCCAGGAACAGGGAGACTAACAGGAGGGTTACCAGATGGTTCTTGAGCTTACAGGCGTTTAACTTCTCTGTTGTCCACAGGGCGGGCAAGCGCCACGGCAATGCGGATGCCCTTTCCCGGCGCGACGCCTTCTTCGCCTCCTTCACCCGACGAGGACGTCGGTCTCGAGGGGGATGTGTGATGTCACGAGAGGCTGCGTTCTGGAGGGCCGCTACGCACCCTGAGATGGCTGCAGTCACGGATAGCTTTGGCACCATCTGCTGGTGGAGTTGGAAACTCCACCCTCAGGCACACGGCATCCCAACACACCTGAGACCGATCAGGGCCTGATGAACTGAAGGGCTTTTTAAGGCCCAGACACACTTGTTGAGAAGAAGAGTTGTTGGGAGAGTAGCTCAAGTTGTGCTCTCAGAGGATCGGAACGGCACTTTCCATGAGAAGGATTGAAAGACTGGAATACTTACCTGAAGACTGGAATACTTACCTGAAGACTGGAATACTTACCGACAGATTGGCCACGGGCTGCAACGCTGTCTAATAAGTAAGGCTGAAAGACTTGTTTCGGAGGAAGAGATTTACCTGAGGGAATCGGGTTTTTGAGTTGAAGTTTGAAAAGACATTGTTTAAGTTTGGACTATTACAAGATCAGCCTTATCCTGAGTTATCGTTTTGTATTTGGCATACCATTTTTGTTGATTCCCAAGAACTTTATTAAAAACTCTTTGTTACATTCTACATTTGTGTCCTTGCACTGCTGAACTGCCCGCGAGAGCCGTAGCCTCTCATGATATCACAATATATATATATATATATATATATATATATATATATATATATATATATATATATATATATATATATATATATATATATATATATATATATATATATATATATATATATATATATATATAGAGATTGATTGCTCTGGTCTCCACCCAAGTCCCTGGGGAAGTCGCGGTCTTTTCTTCATTGCACTAAAGTTCTCCGTGAGGAAACATAACCGTATCACTGTTGTGATTATTTCTCCCCTTTTTCAGGGGTGCAACATCCTCGGGTCAAATTGACCCGTTTTAAAGTGTTTTATATCAGAAATATTAGATTTCTTTCAACCAAATTGCCGAAAAATAACATGGATGATTCCATACAACATGCTTCAGGTAAAGTTAATGATTACTTTCATTTAATTTTTTATTTAATCTTATAGCATTTTTTGTAATGGTTTCAAAACCGTATCAGTTATGTATAATTTGATAGAAATGAGGTTTGTTGACCATGAATTCCAAGAATAAGTGTAAAACCTGTTATTAAACCAGCTCAGGTTTTTAAAAAAAAACGGCAAAAAGCTAAAAAAAGTGACAAATAAATCAGAAAAAGCACCAAAAACATCGGAAAAGGACAAAAAAAATGTTAATTTTCAATTTTGACCTGGAAGGACAAGTTCATGGTTAATGGGTAGACAACACACTTAAAGGTGCAGTAGGTAAACCTTATAAAATAACTTTCTGTCATATTTGCTAAAAACCAACCCTATATAAGTAGAACTACATGAAGCAGGTTATTTGAAAAAACAACAACATCCGGCTCCTCTGTCACCACCTACAGCCTGTAGTGTGATCTGCAAAACCCACTGCTCCCTGCTCAGATGCACCAATCAAGGCTGGGGGAGGGGGTCTAACTGTATGTCAATCACTGCTCATGCACATGCATTTCATAGCTTCTTCTCCTCCCCCTTCCCGTGCACAAGCTGCAGATAGGTTTCCCTTGTGGGGAGGGGCTTAGGAGGCCGTCTGGGTCTGACGGAAAGGGTGGAGGGACCTAAAAGTTGTCCTGGATCTTCTGAATCCTACCTACAGCACCTTTAAAAGCAGGTGTGTTGGTGAGTTGGGCATCTCTACTGCAGCCCTGCAAACTGTTGGCTGGTTGGTTGGTGAAACCACATCGGACTTTATGATGCGTTCACTTACCACTTGCAAACTCATGGTGCATTCAAAGTCATTGTAAAAACATTTAACAGCAACTGACTAGTGAAATAAGTTTTTAATAATAATAATAATGTACACTTTATTAATCTCACAGGGGGAAATTACAATGTTTTCACTCTTTTGTTATTACACTCAGGCCTGAACTACTCACACATGCTCGGGTCCTATACATGCTCTAATGGAGAGATGTCAGAGTGGGGGGGTGCCTTGCTCAAGAGCACCTTGGCAGTGCTCAGGAGGTGAACTGGCGCCTCTCCAGCTACCAGCCCACCACCAGACTTTGGTCTGTATGGGAACTTGAACCAGCGACCCTCCAGTTTCCAACCCAACTCCCTACTGCTACCGCCACCCCCAAACCTTTGTTATAAAGTCTATTACATTTTCAATGAAAAGTTCATATTTGAGCATATGGTCTAAGGAATATTTGCTGGGCTGCATTTGGACTTCAGTTGATCATTTAAATGTAAAATCTGTTTGCAAGTGAACTTTAACAAACAAGCCTCTCTGTGTTGGCTTCCAGTTTGAGATGGTGAGCTTCCAGCAGCACAGTGGTGAGCAGTGGCTCATCTGATGAAAAATTACTATTGCTGGGCACCCTGGGAAGTATCAGCAATTATAAGCATTTTCATTTAAAAAATAAAAAAATAAAGTAATGTTCTATTAATCTCACTGAGGCCGCCGACTGCTTCAATGAACATAATATATTGCATGTGCTAATGAGCCCCATGCATAAAAAGAAACATCAGAGCTGAGGAGCAATTGTCTGCATTTTACAGCATGCTGTTTGAGTAACTCCAGCTGATGATGAATAATAATGTCATTTTTTACTGTAGGTGTTAATTTGATGAACAACTGACTCAAAAGTGTGTATCTGTGAGCACAGAGACATTTAAAGTTATGATATCCTGGAAATTAAATGACTCCAACAAACAAAATTACCATGAAATTGAAACCAATCAAGTCAGCTCTCATGAAATTTCATGAAATCAGCGCGTTAAATGCAAATAATGTTCCAAGAGCAGGAAAAGTTTGACTGTGTGTGTTGGGTTGGAGCTGAGCAAACTGTGACAGGCACCGTTCAATTCTTTGGATGCCTGATGTGGGTGAGAGTTAAAATTTTGATTTTACGCTTTATTAAAAAAGTATAATATGCAGTGTTATCCTAAAAAACAAACAAAAAGTAATCCCTCTCAATCATCACTTGAACCAGTGGTGGTGTCTGTATCTGCACCGTTTCTCTCTAACCCTCCTGTTGTCCTCGGGTTTACAAAAACTTTCTATATCAGAACTATGACAAAAGAACGTTGGAAAAAGTGACAAAAAAAACATAAAAAACATTAGAAAAAGCGACAAAAAATTGTCAAAAAATTGACTAAAACGTATTTTTAAAAATGTAAAAAAAGTGACAAAAAAACATCAAAAATATCAGAAAGAGCGACAAAAAAAAGTAAAAAAATTACTAAAACGTAATAAAAAAACATCAAAAAAGTTATTAAAAACATCAAAATAGAAAAGCAAAAAATTGTTAAAAATTGATTAAAACGTAATTTAAAAAATTTCAAGAAATTGACAAAAAAAACATTGGAAAAAGCAACAAAAAATTGTAAAAATAAAAATGACTAAAACATAATTAAAAAACATCTAAAAAGTGACAAAAAAAAAACATTGGACAAAACAACATAAAGATTGTTAAAAAATGACTAAAACAATTTAAAAAACCATCAAAAAAAGTGACAAAAAATTGGAATAGAATTGACAAAAACATTGAGAAAAGTGTAGAAAAAGAATAACAAAAGGTTGAAATTTCAACCCAGAAAAACACACAGTTGTTTTTAATGTTTAAATTAACTAAAACATAATTAAAAAAACATTTTAAAAAAATGACCAAAAACATTAGAAAAAGCTAAAAAAAATTTTTTTAAACGACTTAAACATAATTAAAAAAAAGTCAAAAAATTGACCAAAACTTTGAGAAAAGCGTGGAAAAAGAACAACAAAATGTTGAAATTTCAACCCAGAAAAACACACAGTTGCAGGTTTTCTATACCCAACCAGATGAATGACTTTGAAGAGAGAGAGACTCTGATTATGTGTTTTTATTCCCACTAGTAAATACTTAGTATGTCGCCCCCCCCCTCCTTGATGACAGGCTTTTCGCCCTGCCCAGATTGGCTGTTGCCCAGGAGATACAGAGAGGCTCATCCAAACATCAAAAACATTAGAAAAAGCGACAATTTTTTTTTTATAAAATGACTAAAACGTAATTAAAAAAACTCAAAAAAGTGACAAAAACATCAAAAACATTCGAAAAAGCAACAAAAAAAATTGTTAAAAAATTAACTAAAACATAATTAAAAAAAACATTTTAAAAAAATGACAAAAAACATCAAAAACATTAGAAAAAGCAACAAAATTAAACAAAATAATAATAACTTAAACATAATTAAAAAAAAAGTCAAAAATTTGACCAAAATATTGAGAAAAGCGTGGAAAAAGAACAACAAAATGTTGAAATTTCAACCCAGAAAAACACACAGTTGCAGGTTTTCTATACCCAACCAGATGAATGACTTTGAAGAGAGAGAGACTCTGATTATGTGTTTTTATTCCCACTAGTAAATACTTAGTATGTCGCCCCCCCCCTCCTTGATGACAGGCTTTTCGCCCTGCCCAGATTGGCTGTTGCCCAGGAGATACAGAGAGGCTCATCCAAACATTAAAAACATTAGAAAAAGCGACAAAAACATTGTTAGAAAATGACTAAAACGTAAAAAAAAACTCAAAAGAGTGACAAAAACCTCAAAAACATTATAAAAAGTGACAAAAAATAGTTAAAAAATGAACTAAAACATAATAAAAACATTTAAAAAATGACAAAAACATCAAAACATTAGAAAAAGCAACAAAAAAATAGTTAAAAATGAACTAAAACATAATTAAAAAACATTTTAAAAAATGACAACAAACATCAAAAACATTAGAAAAAGCAACAAAATTAAAAAAAAAAATAATAACTTAAACATAATTAAAAAAAAAGTCAAAAATTTGACCAAAATATTGAGAAAAGCGTGGAAAAAGAACAACAAAATGTTGAAATTTCAACCCAGAAAAACACACAGTTGCAGGTTTTCTATACCCAACCAGATGAATGACTTTGAAGAGAGAGAGACTCTGATTATGTGTTTTTATTCCCACTAGTAAATACTTAGTATGTTGCCCCCCCCCTCCTTGATGACAGGCTTTTCGCCCTGCCCAGATTGGCTGTTGCCCAGGAGATACAGAGAGAAAAATTTTTATAAAATGACTAAAACGTAATTAAAAAAACTCAAAAAGTGACAAAAACATCAAAAACATTAGAAAAAGCAACAAAAAATTGTTAAAAAATTAACTAAAACATAATTAAAAAAACATTTAAAAAAAATGACAAAAACATCAAAAACATTAGAAAAAGCGACATTTAAAAAAAAAAAAAAACTTAAACATAATTAAAAAAACATTTAAAAAAATGACAAAAAAACATCAAAAACATTAGAAAAAGCAACAAAAAAATTGTTAAAAAATTGACTTGAACATAATTAAAAAAAAGTCAAAAAATTGGCCAAAATATTGGAATAAAATTGACAAAAACTTTGAGAAAAGCGTGGAAAAAGAACAACAAAATGTTGAAATTTCAACCCAGAAAAACACACAGTTGCAGGTTTTCTATACCCAACCAGATGAATGACTTTGAAGAGAGAGAGACTCTGATTATGTGTTTTTATTCCCACTAGTAAATACTTAGTATGTCGCCCCCCCCCTCCTTGATGACAGGCTTTTCGCCCTGCCCAGATTGGCTGTTGCCCAGGAGATACAGAGAGGCTCATCCAAACATCAAAAACATTAGAAAAAGCGACAATTTTTTTTTTATAAAATGACTAAAACGTAATTAAAAAAACTCAAAAAAGTGACAAAAACATCAAAAACATTCGAAAAAGCAACAAAAAAAATTGTTAAAAAATTAACTAAAACATAATTAAAAAAAACATTTTAAAAAAATGACAAAAAACATCAAAAACATTAGAAAAAGCAACAAAATTAAACAAAATAATAATAACTTAAACATAATTAAAAAAAAAGTCAAAAATTTGACCAAAATATTGAGAAAAGCGTGGAAAAAGAACAACAAAATGTTGAAATTTCAACCCAGAAAAACACACAGTTGCAGGTTTTCTATACCCAACCAGATGAATGACTTTGAAGAGAGAGAGACTCTGATTATGTGTTTTTATTCCCACTAGTAAATACTTAGTATGTCGCCCCCCCCCTCCTTGATGACAGGCTTTTCGCCCTGCCCAGATTGGCTGTTGCCCAGGAGATACAGAGAGGCTCATCCAAACATTAAAAACATTAGAAAAAGCGACAAAAACATTGTTAGAAAATGACTAAAACGTAAAAAAAAACTCAAAAGAGTGACAAAAACCTCAAAAACATTATAAAAAGTGACAAAAAATAGTTAAAAAATGAACTAAAACATAATAAAAAACATTTAAAAAAATGACAAAAAACATCAAAAACATTAGAAAAAGCAACAAAAAAAATAGTTAAAAAATGAACTAAAACATAATTAAAAAAAACATTTTAAAAAAATGACAACAAACATCAAAAACATTAGAAAAAGCAACAAAATTAAAAAAAAAAATAATAACTTAAACATAATTAAAAAAAAAGTCAAAAATTTGACCAAAATATTGAGAAAAGCGTGGAAAAAGAACAACAAAATGTTGAAATTTCAACCCAGAAAAACACACAGTTGCAGGTTTTCTATACCCAACCAGATGAATGACTTTGAAGAGAGAGAGACTCTGATTATGTGTTTTTATTCCCACTAGTAAATACTTAGTATGTTGCCCCCTCCTTGATGACAGGCTTTTCGCCCTGCCCAGATTGGCTGTTGCCCAGGAGATACAGAGAGAAAAATTTTTTATAAAATGACTAAAACGTAATTAAAAAAAACTCAAAAAAGTGACAAAAACATCAAAAACATTAGAAAAAGCAACAAAAAAATTGTTAAAAAATTAACTAAAACATAATTAAAAAAACATTTAAAAAAAATGACAAAAACATCAAAAACATTAGAAAAAGCGACATTTAAAAAAAAAAAAAAACTTAAACATAATTAAAAAAACATTTAAAAAAATGACAAAAAAACATCAAAAACATTAGAAAAAGCAACAAAAAAATTGTTAAAAAATTGACTTGAACATAATTAAAAAAAAGTCAAAAAATTGGCCAAAATATTGGAATAAAATTGACAAAAACTTTGAGAAAAGCGTGGAAAAAGAACAAAATGTTGAAATTTCAACCCAGAAAAACACACAGTTGCAGGTTTTCTGTACCCAACCAGATGAATGACTGAGACTCTGATTATGTGTTTTTATTCCCACTAGTAAATACTTAGTATGTCGCCCCCCCCTCCTTGATGACAGGCTTTTCGCCCTGCCCAGATTGGCTGTTGCCCAGGAGATACAGAGAGGCTCATCCAATCCACATGGAGTGAGTATGAACAGTGGTCAAGAAAACGGGTTCATGCCTCAATTACTTTATGATACTTTCAAAAAAATGTACAAAGGCATTCTTGTGTTTAAATGCCCTCTTGATTAATTTAATTCTGAATATGCATACAGATTACCTCTGTATGTGCTCCAACCAGGGTTGGACTCCATGCCATTACCCTTAAGCTCCTATAATATCACGCCTCATGGCCATGACACTGAGCTGTATGGTTAATGAGGCACAAATAAGGGGCCACACATAATTATAAGAGTTCAGCAGCCCTGCACCTCTGCTACAATAAATACATGTTTTATTAGGATCATAAAGTGTTCATGGTGTTTGGATGATATTTACAGTTTTATGGGCTTGTTCGTGAACGTCAATTCACGATAGATAGAGTAGGTCAAGGACCCAACAGTTCTAGTAGTTTCCTCCAGAGCAAGCAACAGTGGCGAGGAAAAACTTCCTTTTAGGCAGAAACCTGGGACAGACCCAGACCCAGACCCAGACCCAGACCCAGGCTCTTGGTAGGCGGTGTCTGACGGGCCGGTTGGGGTTAGAATAAAGAGTGGCAATAACAGTCACAAAAAATAGTAGTTTGTAGTAGTTCTTTGTAGTAGTTCATGGCATAGCAGGGCACTGTGGGGCGTTACACAGCACAGCAGGACGTAGCAGGATGTAGCAGGATGTAGCAGGACGTAGCAGGATGTAGCAGGACTTAGCAGGACGTAGCAGGACGTAGCAGGACGTACCAGGATGTAGCAGGACGTAGCAGGACGTAGCAGGATGTAGCAGGACGTAGCAGGATGTAGCAGGACGTAGCAGGACGTAGCAGGATGTAGCAGGACGTAGCAGGACGTAGCAGGATGTAGCAGGACGTAGCAGGATGTAGCAGGACGTTGCAGGACGTAGCAGGATGTAGCAGGACGTAACATGGCATCGCAGGACGTAGCAGGATGTAGCAGGATGTAGCAGGACGTAGCAGGACGTAGCAGGATGTAGCAGGATGTAGCAGGACGTAGCAGGACGGACTAGGATGTAGCAGGACGTAACAGGATGTAGCAGGATGTAGCAGGACGTAGCAGGACGTAGCAGGACGTAGCAGGATGTAGCAGGACGTAGCAGGACGTAGCAGGATGTAGCAGGACGTAGCAGGATGTAGCAGGACGTTGCAGGACGTAGCAGGATGTAGCAGGATGAACATGGCATCGCAGGACGTAGCAGGATGTAGCAGGATGTAGCAGGACGTAGCAGGACGTAGCAGGATGTAGCAGGATGTAGCAGGACGTAGCAGGACGGACTAGGATGTAGCAGGACGTAGCAGGATGTAGCAGGACGTAGCAGGACGTAGCAGGACGTAGCAGGATGTAGCAGGACGTAGCAGGACGTAGCAGGATGTAGCAGGACGTAGCAGGATGTAGCAGGACGTTGCAGGACGTAGCAGGATGTAGCAGGATGAACATGGCATCGCAGGACGTAGCAGGATGTAGCAGGACGTAGCAGGACGTAGCAGGATGTAGCAGGATGTAGCAGGACGTAGCAGGACGGACTAGGATGTAGCAGGACGTAACAGGATGTAGCAGGATGTAGCAGGACGTAGCAGGACGTAGCAGGACGTAGCAGGATGTAGCAGGATGAACATGGCATCGCAGGACGTAGCAGGATGTAGCAGGATGTAGCAGGACGTAGCAGGGCACAGCAGAGCGTAGCAGGATGTAGCAGGACATAGCAGGACGTAGCAGGACGTAGCAGGATGTAGCAGGACGTAGCAGGATGTAGCAGGACGTAGCAGGACGTAGCAGGAAGTAGCAGGATGTAGAAGGACGTAGCAGGACGTAGCAGGATGTAGCAGGACGTAGCAGGATGTAGAAGGACGTAGCAGGACATAGCAGGACGTAGCAGGAAGTAGCAGGATGTAGAAGGACGTAGCAGGACGTAGCAGGATGTAGCAGGACATAGCAGGACATAGCAGGACGTAGCAGGACGTAGCAGGATGTAGCAGGATGAACATGGCATCGCAGGACGTAGCAGGATGTAGCAGGATGTAGCAGGACGTAGCAGGGCACAGCAGAGCGTAGCAGGATGTAGCAGGACATAGCAGGACGTAGCAGGACGTAG
Organism: Percina caprodes; assembly: GCA_013375575.1. Taxonomy (NCBI): domain Eukaryota; kingdom Metazoa; phylum Chordata; class Actinopteri; order Perciformes; family Percidae; genus Percina; species Percina caprodes. The sequence continues at coordinate 5,276,947 of JABXJD010000022.1, read as the reverse complement.
CAGGATGTAGCAGGACGTAGCAGGATGTAGCAGGACGTAGCAGGACGTAGCAGGAAGTAGCAGGATGTAGAAGGACGTAGCAGGACGTAGCAGGATGTAGCAGGACGTAGCAGGATGTAGAAGGACGTAGCAGGACATAGCAGGACGTAGCAGGAAGTAGCAGGATGTAGAAGGACGTAGCAGGACGTAGCAGGATGTAGCAGGACATAGCAGGACATAGCAGGACGTAGCAAGAAGTAGCAGGATGTAGAAGGACGTAGCAGGACGTAGCAGGATGTAGCAGGACATAGCAGGACTTAGCAGGATGTAGCAGGATGTAGCAGGACGTAGCAGGACTTAGCAAGACGTAGCAGGATGTAGCAGGACGTAGCAGGACGTAGCAGGACGTAGCAGGATGTAGCAGGATGTAGCAGGACGTAGCAGGATGTAGCAGGACGTAGCAGGACGTAGCAGGACGTAGCAGGATGTAGCAGGATGAACATGGCATCGCAGGACGTAGCAGGATGTAGCAGGATGTAGCAGGATGTAGCAGGACGTAACAGGATGTAGCAGGATGTAGCAGGACGTAGCAGGATGTAGCAGGATGAACATGGCATCGCAGGACGTAGCAGGATGTAGCAGGACGTAGCAGGACGTAGCAGGATGTAGCAGGATGTAGCAGGATGTAGCAGGACGTAGCAGGATGTAGCAGGACGTAGCAGGATGTAGCAGGATGTAGCAGGACGTAGCAGGATGTAGCAGGACGTAGCAGGACGTGTAGCGGGACCATGGCTACAGCTGCTACCATGATTTTGGAGCCTCCCTGATCCGAGGGAACATGCTGGGACAAGAAGAACATAAGGACTCCGGGGAGTGACTCCCCAGAGCTGGGTTAGGTAGGCAAGCATTTCTGGGACATGGATTTACCCTGCAGAAAAAGAGACCTTCCCCCCAAAACTAGTCGGTAAATGAACCGAACACACACACACACACACACACACACACACACACACACACACACACACACACACATATATATATAGCCTGAAAAAGAATGCTCTTTTTAAATAGGAGTTGAATTTTCCTGCATAGCTTGAAGCAATACAGCAACTGGCTTGTGTTCTTCCTTTCACTGCAGTGGGGGAAATATGTCCTTTAATCACTATCCCTTGTCTGCTGTTACCTATTGTACAACCAAATCCCATTCTTTCAATTGTCAAATGTGCTGCAGCAGCAGATCAGATTTGAAGGTGAACTTCCTCGAGGAATAAAGGGAAGCAGTGTGAGCCAGAGGGAGTAAATCGGCTTTTTTGGCCAAGTGACACTTTGGGAGGATCTGTATCCTTCCACCGATCTCATTAATGTTAAAACATGCAAAAAACTCCGTCTTGAGACTGTCTGTGAACAATATTGTCGCATCAGCTCTTTGGGATAATGCCCTGACAGATACAGTGCGTCTCAAGATTCCTGTCTTTCTACTAAAATCTGTTTAGGAAGTCATCTTCTTCCTTCCAGTACAAAGACATCTGCTCTGTTCCACTAAATCAAAGTGAGATTCTGGACTAGCAGGGTCCACGTCTGCTACAGTACATGCACATATAGAGAGAGCTTAGTCTTCATAGTTTCCAACATCTCATTCAGTTGAGCCGATATTGGTTTCCATCAAATTTAATATAACAGATGTTTTCTCGAACAAAAGGTGATTGAAAGATTGGAGTTTGGCTTTAACCGCTCTTTGTTTCCTTGCTGGTTTGACAAGTAAGGAGGCTGGCAAATAAAAAATGGAACAAAAAACAATGGCGTGCTGTCAGAAATTTGTAGAGAGGAATACGTGAGGATGGTTGAATGGATCACGGCAGAAACTTTGTTGTCGGCTGGCCGAGTTTCAGCTTTGTTTCACTTTCTTTTGTGTTCGGTGGAGAGGTTTTCATTAACCCTTGTGTTGTCCTCCCGGGTCAAAAATGGACA